>JAVCKT010025578.1:38316-61034 GCA_032273925.1 Rhynchotus rufescens | reverse complement strand
GTGTGTCACGCAAGAGCCACCAGTGCCTGGAGAGACTGTCCCCGTTGCGCTTCTGGGTGCCTCTCCCCACAACACGTCACTGTTTCCTTCTCCGTTCGGTCCTTTGGACAGTCCTGCTTCCCAGATGAGAGCAGGGTGCCTTGGGCAGTGTCTTAGCTGAGCAGCAAGGAGATGGTTGGTTTTATGAGGCCATGGACGTGAGCAAACTAGAATCGGAATCTACAGCGTCTTTGCTGCTGTCCTATGTTAACTTCCTCATACTCGCTCCATGTGAAGACTTGTTCTATATGGAGACTTGCCCTGTAGAAGTTAGACTCTCTTAAGTCTGATGTGGCGGGTTTATGGTTGGGCTTGACCATCTTGAAGGTCTTTTCCAACCATGATGATTCTCTGACTTCAAGCATCTCCCAGACTCTAGAAGGGATTTCAGAACACCTAGGTGGAGAACTTTGCCTCCCGTCTTCTTAGGACACCAAAATTCAGCTACTTGGGAAGATGATGTGAGAGTTTGACCACCTTGCACCATCCTAAGCTCCTTACAGAGCTTAGGCTATGTCTGTGCATTGTGGAGCCACTCTGTGATACCAGAGTATCCACAGGGAGAGGTGTGGAGTTATTGCATCGGAGTTACTGCAGAAAATGCCCCCTTAAAGCAACCTGGCGGCCCAATGTGTTCAAAGGTCACAAAGAGCAAGTCTTCATAAGGCAAGGTGGCAAAATATTTCAGATCTTTTCATGTGAGATCTACTTTCAGTATGTTGCCAAAGGATTTATGGCTTGAAGATTCACTAATAAATTGCATTTTTCAATGTAATTAGCCCTGGGGGCACAGAGAATTTATGGGCTAGCACCTCTAGGAATTAGTGGTGTCATCCCATGGTGGCCTGTGAGTTCGGTGTCTTGTGGGACGGGTGGCAGGAGATGGTGCTTTCCTTAGTGCTTTAGCTGGCTGTTTTTTGATCCTTGTTACTAAAACTTGTCTGCCATGGTAATCAATGCTGCAGGAATTAGTGTTTAATATCCCAGGGTTCATTTTTTTTGCAGCAAGGTGGATGTTTCTACCATATGTGAGCGGCTGTTGCTGATGTCACGGTGAAATAGGGCTGTGCTCCTCCAGTGAGAGCTCATCTTTCAGAAACATCTCAGATCTGTTCGCACCCCTCCACCGGGAAGCCTGGGTAGCAGAAGCACCATAAAACACTCTGCCACTTCATCTCTCTCTCGTGTTACCACAGGGGATGGCTAAAAAGGAGTCAAATGGTGTCAGAATTGCCAGTCCCTTCCCACTGATGGGACACAGAGACTTTGCCCTTGCGCCCTTTACTGGCAGTGACTGTTCTGGCAGTTGCTGATTGAATATGAAACAGTTCTGGTGCTTTAAAAAAGCATTTAAATTGATGCTGGCATGGCCTCTCCTGTGTAGTGCTGTACGTACAAAGAGAAAGAAGAAGGTTGGGAGGGACAGTCCATTGCGTATGGCGTTTTCATGTTAAAAATGGTCTCTGAAGGTTGTGGCTGTCCAGTTTCTGCCAAAATATAGGAAATATATATGTGGTTTGTGGCTCAGCTGCTGACTTGCTCTCTTGTCCGGGGAATGTCCTTGCAACGTCCTTAGTGGGGACCCACCTCAAAGGGTGACAAGAAACCTCCATAGAGTGGCAATGACTTTTATTTGGATCGCAATAGCAGTATAAAACTACTGCTGCTTTATTTCCCCTTGGCAGGAATCTTCTGCTCCAGGGAAGCAGCTGATTTCTTGTGAGAGATTGGGCTTTTTTTGAGCTGACTCTATGCAGGAGCAATTGTGAGGATCCTTCTTTAGAGTAATCCATTCGCCAAGCCTCCAGTGCTGAGTTTTAAGAGCAACCTAAGGAGGTGAGGTTGATGGCAATGCTTAAAGGCATGTCGTCAGTGTTATCCTTCTGGAGCAAGAGTTTAGCAGGATCGGAAAGCTAATGGACACGTTCAGGCGAAGGAAACGAGGAAGCCAAAGATCTCTTATCAAAACAGGCGCTTGCCTCCAAGGTACTTCCAACTGTTAGGCCCGGTGCCAAGTTCATCTTCGCTGCTTTTGCTGCCAAAATTCCAGCAAGGGCCCAGCCGGGATTTATCTGATGCGAGAGGAAACCAAGCAGCCTCTGGTTCTCCCCAGCATGAGTCTTGGTTGGGTGGCTTCCAAGGAGGGCTGGGCACGTGCCTGCCGGGAGAAGGGAAGAAACGCTGGCATGGGCAAGGAGCGGAGAGAGTCGCCAAAACGCCTTGGCCAAGGCGATGCGAGAATCACCACCTCTCATGGAAGGGCCACGTTTCGGGTTGTTGCTCTCGAGTGTTGTTGAGTGTTGCTCTCAAGTGTTGTTCTCAAGTGGGTCGCAAGCCACCCAAGAGCAGGAGCGGTGCACGGGGAGGAACATCCCTTCCCTGCCCCACGTTTGCACACTGAGTGGTGGCCTCTGAGCGTTGTGGTTCTACGTGGTCTTACCAGGACCTGTCTTGTCTCATCTGTTAATGTGTCCCCAAAATGGGCAAAGCTAAGGGAGATGCAAGGAGGCGTCATTTTTGACAGCACAGCCATCTCCTTGGTTCACTGGCGGTTTTAAGAGCAAGTACAGCATTAAACATATAAGAAACGTGTTGGTGGTGTCAGCGGTGCGTAGTGAGCAGTAGGTTGGAAATGACCACAAACATCTCCAAGCAGAATTTCTTACATCAGCTTTGGCAGCAAAGAAAATGTTGATACCAGGATGATAAAAGCAAGGGATCTTAACTGGAAAAGAGAAACAAGAGGGTGGGAGGTGTTGGGGAGAGGTGAGCAAGTGAGATTGACCCCAAATGGAGGGGCAGTGGTGGTTGAGGAGAGTCACGTTCTTCGCACTGTTTAATTTGGGTTTAATTCTGTGGTGAATTCTGGGGTATGTCAGCTTGGGCGCGTGCCTTGGCCATCGCCTTGCGCGTCGACACTCTGCCATTTGGAATCAGCCAGCAAAAAGAAAAGGGAAGAGGGGAAAGGCAGAGAAATAAGTAGTAAAAGCTGCATAAGCAAATGGGTGGTACTTGCCTGTGTCTTCTCCGAATCGGTGTGGGACCCAGTGGGATCTGGTTCCTTGCTACCTCAAGACAACTTGGAGGTTTTGGACAACTTGAAAACATCTGCTGAGCTCTGTTGGTCCATTTTTAGGTGAAGTCTTTGCTCTACAATGGTCCAGTGCCAGTTAACCAGGATAGTTCTATTTACTGTTGCCAGCACTGGGCTGGCACCTTCTTCATCTCTAGCATAGGGAATGTCTCCCTCTGGAGTTGACCCCCTCTTCTTTGAAGGGGAGGAAATTATGATTTGGGTTTGGCAGAAGATACGGTCGGTTGAGGCGTTTTGCTGTGTCTCACAGACACCCTCTAGAATTTGCCTTGTGAGTGTCCGCTGAGGTTTTGAGAAGCCAGAGAAACTGCAGTGTTTTAGAGTTCAAGAGAGAGCTCTAAAGTGTTCTCAGTGTTTTAGAGTTCAAGAGAAGTTCCATCTCCAGGTGAGGAAGAACTTCTTTCCTGTGAGGGTGACAGAGCAGTGGAACAGGCTGCCCAGGGAGGTTGTGGAGTCTCCTTCTCTGGAGGTCTTCAAAACCCGTCTGGATGCCACCCTGTGCCACATGCTCTAGGTGTGCCTGCTTGAGCAGGAAGGTTGGACTAGATGATCTCGAGAGGTCCCTTCCCACTGTGATTCTGTGAGAAGAAATAGGTACATTCAGGAATGCTTCTGCACATATATCTAACATGATTCCTTGTTCCCATCTCTGGGATGGGGACCGATGGATGAAGAACACAATATAATGGATGCCCAGCACCATTAGTGCTTCTGGGCTGGTTTGTGAAGCTTTTGGTTAAGCCTTTGTGAAGCTTTTGGTTGAGCACCTAGTGCCCTTCTGGAAGACTTGCCCTAATGTGTGTTACTGAGCTCCATGCATGGGCTGTGTTCTACTGGAGCTCAAAATGCACAGCTTGAGGCTACTCTGTATTTATCTGTCTGCATCAACAAGAAGCAAGTGAGCCAGTCCCGTGCTCTCTGCTGCTCTGCAGGCTGTGATTTGCAACAGAAAATTGCACCTGGGAGAAAGGGGAGAAATAACCAGTGCTCTCGTAGCAAAAAGGTGGAAAAAGGTCAGTGTCTGCTGGTGTGTGAGCAGATATTTACTGTGTCTGCGACCTGGACTTGTGTCTGTCACTAAATGGTGCATCTCACCTTCAGGTTAGTGAATGTTAGATAGCTGCTTAATAAAAAAAAAAATAGTATTTTTTCCATTATATGGATTTTTTTTATATAGCAACAGGCAGAAGTTCTTTTGCATCAAAACTTGCTGTGCTGCATGACACAAAGCGTGCCGGTAACGTGCCCAGAAAGCTCTCATCTCCTTTCTCCTCGATGACTGCGAGCAGCTAGTATCTTAGCTGACTAAATCAGAAATGATAAAGCACTCGCCGTAGTAAAAGCCCGCTTTAAAAATATTTCCTAGCGCCTGGAAATGGTGAATGAGGCTCCTCTGCGTTTGTAATTCAACGTGCAATGGCCAACGCTTTGGAAATAGCTGTGAGTGAAGAGTCCCTTGTTTGCTCCTCTGAAAGGGCTCAGTATGCGCGGAGATGGTTTCCATCCGAACCCGAGGCGCAGCGGAGCTTCCTAAAAGGGGTGATAGAGATCACTGGCACAAAATCCACCCAGGCTTTTTGGTCGGAGCTGCAGGGTTTGATTTTTGTTGGCCGCTTTGCTCTTTATCTAGCGGCGTTTTGCGGGCTCGCGGGTTTGTGAGCGGAGAGCGAAACGCGTTGGACGTGTTCGCTGTGCGTTTGCGTTAATAGCGACTACAAGCCCGTCCAAATTTCCTCTTCATCTTTTCCGGAGATGGAAGCTGTGTTTCTATGGCTGTCGTTCCCGACTGGATGTATTTGCAAACGTTAAAAAAGGGAACAAAAAAAAAAAAGCAATTCAGAGCGGTGCCTCTTCATGCCGAGAGTGGTTCCATTAATATCATCTGGGAAAGCTGGTCCAAATGCTGAAAGTGGATATAGTTTGAATCTGAAGGAAGGTTTTGTGTATGAAACAGAGAAATGCTTCCCAGTCTGACACTGGTGATTGATTGCAGTTCTGCTGAAGATTAGCCAGGCGCTTTAAGCACCACAATTATTCATGTTTTCATAGTTAGATGCTATATTTAAACTCTGTCTAACAATGTAGGGACCCGGCGTTGTTCTGCCGCCACAGCCCCACTGCTGAGCCACGGGGAAGGAAAACCAAGCTGTGGGTTACTGCTGTGTGCCCCTTAACATCGCCCCCATAGCCTCCTTTTCAGCAAAACCCAAATGCCCCCAGGAAGAAGGAGCAATCCCGGCACCTCGGAGGGAGCCTTTAGTCCTGGCAACTCAAGGTTTGCATGTTGAACCCAACGGGGTGCCAAGAGAGGTGGTAGAATATTGAGTTCCTTTTTCCTTCTTAATTTGCTGCTGTCAGTAGTGGTACAGAAGGAGCTGGTCCCGTGGTTTCTGCTGATTTCTATAGATTGAGCTACTCTTGTAGATATGTCCGTAAATTTCTGCCCATAGTGCTGAGTCTATCTTAGATTCCCCCTGGCAAAACAAGCTGAGCTGTAGCTTTCCCTGCACCATTGGCTTCTTCAATGGGATGTCCCCAGCCGTGGGCTGGATAGTCAGATCCTCTCCCTTGGTCTGCGACGTTCCTGTAGCCTCTCTGGTCAAGAGACACAATGTGCTTCAAAAATTACTATGTTTTGCAATGCTTTTGGCTCTCTGGATGAGCGATGTTGTCTTAATGCCAAGCAATGGCCATGGCAAGTTGAGCAGAAGAGTGTGTAGAGCCTGAGGGCTGAACTTCCCACTGGAGTAAGCGGATGAAACCAAGGGCACAGAGTTGAGGTTGTGCGTAGTCAGCAAGCTCTTTTCCCAGAGATTTTGTAGCCTAAAGCAGTGGGTATTGGTCTCTGGACAACTGCTGGAAGGTCCACAAAAGGCAACGAAAAAAGGCCAGGTTATTGTCCAAGAGTTTAAATTAATTATCCAGGCGTCTGGTCCTCTCTCTGTTGGATTTTGAGAGCTCAACAGATCAAAAATTGGCTGAAACCCCCTGGCTTAGAGAGGGAGGACATGAGACATTGGGAGATCTGGTGGAAAGTCTAGTCCTACAACATGTTTCTTTTTATAAAGAATGGATGACCATGTGTTTGCTACCATGAGATGCTGGTTTTGAGCCTTGGAGGGGCATCTGTCGTGTGCTCCTGGTTTAGATTCATAGCTTCTTAGAGTGGAGCTCAGAGTCAACATTCAAACCCCTACTATTTCCCCTAAAGTAAATTATTTACCATTCTCCTCTTGCACTCTAGCACCTTGGCAATTCAGAAGACAAAAGAAACCTGCAAAATACTGAATTTTGGTGCTGGCAATGTATGTGTCTAAACCATGGCATAGGGGAGAGCCAACATGACTGACCTAGAGCTCAAGAACTGGGACGTACCATGAAAGGGTTATTTTGGTGTGTCTTGCACCACAATGTCAGTGGAATTCCTTGATGGAGTTGATTGTGTAATTGAGTGCAGGTGATTCTTTATATATATATATGTATATGGATGGATATGGATTGAATGTTTTTATTCCATTTTTGCATGATTTATAATGTTGGAGTGTTACAGCTGTTTAGACTATATAAAAGTTTTGGCTTCGCATGTGCTCACCTCCCATATGTTACAGTATTAATAATGCTTTGCATTACTAAGTATAATTCATTTCCCCCCCTCAATAAAAGCAGAGCTGTCCAGACAGTGAGCCGTGCGAGGCAGTTGTCAGGTGTCTGTCTGAGTCTTGTGCTGTCACTCCTGGTTTGCTGAGCGGTCAAGATACGTCCAGAAACGCAGGCAAACGCAGCAGAGCTCATTGTGCTCTGGAGAATCATGAAAAAAGCCAATGATCATTAAGTGACAGTCACACTTGGGGTCAGATACCCCTCCTTTATTAATTTCTCTGGCGATTACTTCCCTGCCTTAATTACTCTGGCTTTAACCATGGTCAAGGAGTGGTGAGCAATGCCCTGGTGGCCTCATCTCAGCTCTTCCTCTCATCTCAGCAGCTATTTTTATCCTTGCACTTAAGCGTCACGCAAACACGTGGTCAATGAGGAGCTCCAGGGTGAACGAGGGCCGTGGAAGGTGGTGCAGAGGGGAGGTTGTTCCTCACCACGCCAACCCCGGCGCTGGATTTGCACTGTGCTCCCGAGGTCTGTGGCGCTGGAGGTGAGGGCCGAGTCCCGGGCACGGCGCGGAGCAGCGCGGGGCTGTTCCTGTGAACTCTCCTTGGCCTTGTGGCTTTGTTGACACAAAGTTGTACTCCACTAAGAGGAAGAAGTGAAAAAAAAGAAAAAAAAAAAGAAGCAGGTGAGGTCATTTGGAGTTGAAATGAGGTTCCGTGTATTTGAAGAGGGAGTTATAATTAACCTGCCGCCGGCCGCGCTTGCTCTGCCCGAGCGTCGCCCGGACACCGGGGCGGGCAGGGAGGTGGTGGCCCTGCTTGCAGAAGCCTCCTGCTGCGCTAGTGGAGCTAATTGACTTTATTATTAATAATAATTCTTATTATTGTATATTTTTTCCCATTGCAGTTCAGCCATGGGGTGGCTGGACCTGGTGGTGGTGGAAACTGTCTCTGGAACCTAGTGGTTGGCGAGCAGGGAGTGGACACAGAGGGACCCTCCCTCACCCCTTCGTTCCTTCTCAGTAACAGCAGTACTGTATATATATGATTGAATATTCTGTAAAAGAAAAAAAAAAAGGAGGAATTGCAGTGGTTTCATTCTAGGGAGTTCCTTTGAGGGGTCTGATGATGACATGGAAGGATCCCCCCGCTTAAGGATGATAATCACTGTATTTCAGTAATTCTCACCAAGATTTTATCAGCTTGTGCTTGAAGAAAGAAGCCCTCTCCAATGAGTGGGTGTCTGTGCCTGTCCTGTGCAGCCTATTTTAGTGCTTCTGGCTGGGAAAATCTTCTTACCATGGAGCGGGAATCTCCCTGAGCTGGATTTAAGCCTTGCTCCTGCTTGGAGAAGATGCTGCTATCCCTCTTTATCCTCACAGCTGCTCTTTGCATCCGCAGCAAGCGCTGGAGCCCGTTGTGCCCTTTCCTGGGCTGGGAAAGGGCGCTGCTCCCTGGTGCACCCTGTTTGCTGGATCAATGTGTCCGGCAAAGCACCAGTGTCCCTTTAACTCGCTCTTCTGAGGCTGAATTAATGCAAGGAAACAGATTCAATGGATGTAGCTTGGCTTCTCCTGCTGCTTTTGGCCCCTGCTGGTTGTGGTGCATTTGGCACCTCTCAGCCCCTCTTTCTTTTGCCCTCATCCTGCCCCTACCATCACACTCTGCTTGGGCCTCTCCAAGCTGACAACCCTCTGCTGAACCCCAGAAAGAGGAATAACTTGTGCAGAAATAAATCCTGCCCGTATGAATTCCCCTTGGAAAGCAGCCGGCCTCTTTTATAATTAATGCTGCTATTGTTCTCCTCTTTTTCTTTTTGTATATTTAGATGGTCTTTTTGTTTAAAGTTGATTACTGGCTGCTCCTTGGAGTATCTCTCCGGGGAGGGAGATGGATGGTGTTTCAACAGCAGATCAGCCACAATATGTACTAAACAAACAGCATTGCTCGAGACGTCATAAAAAGCTCCTTTGTCTTGTTGGAGAGCAAAGAGGGGGGGAAAAAAGTCTCCAGAAGTAGGTTTGTTGGTGCAGTTTATCTATTAGATCTCCCATCGCTGCGATTGGACCGGAAAGTGTCCTAAATTAAACACTTCCACCCTTCACTGGTCACCAAAAATGTCACCCCGGCTTTAAGGGCTTAGCAGATTGTATCTTCTAAGGATTTCCAGTAGCTGACAAACGTGGGCTGTGTAAGGTCTCCGTGTTCAGCCTTGTTAACACACCATTTGAGAGCTTATGTCAAACAGTGGAATAATAGGTTGCACATGCTATTGATTAAATGACAGGTCTCCCTACTAACAACATCGATCCTGGCTTTGGGTTTAGCGGCCGCCGTCCTCGGCTGCGGGTCGGCTCCGTTATCTAATTTTAATGGCCAAGTTTCCATTTCTTCTGCAAAAGTAATTTATATTTCACAGCTTTGGGAGGGGGAGAGGAAGGGGGGAATAAGTGAATACCCAGCGAGGCATCGGAAAGCTGTCAGCCGCGCGCGGGAGGCTGAGCTGCCTCCAGCCCTCCTGGATCCGCTCCTGGTGGGAGGTGGTCAGAAAATTGACTGTTATTTTGAGGAGGGTGGGGAGCTTGTGAGGGGCCGACTGTGGTTTAACCCCCAAATGATCTGGATTCGGCAGAGCATCCTTCCTTTCCGTGGGGCTGTGAAGAAGCCCTCGTTGAAGAGCATTTGGTGGCCCTATTGTTTGTAACTCTGCTCTTGAGAACCTCTTGGTTCCCTGAGATAATTGAGATTATTATTATTGGTATTATTAGTATTGTTTAGAAGGAAATATGGTCAAGAGAAGCACTTGTGCAGACGTGGTCGTGTGTCTTGTGTTTGGCCTCCGTTACACGATGCCGTTGACCTGGGTTCAGCGTTTCCTTTGGACCACGAAGCAAGTGGAGTGTCAGCTCAAATACATTCGATTGCCTGAGATTATGGCACTTTCACCAGTGAGTCTGCTCGAAGCTTATCAGACCGGAGAATTCAAACTGCTGAAGAGCAATCTCAATTTATTATTAACAACAGGGTAAAACAATATCATGAATGACTGCAAAAATCTCGCGTCCAATCGGACTCACAGTTACATGCTGATTCTTTTCAGAATTGAAGTTCAACTCTGGGTTAATTGCTTTGGGTCTGTAGTTATCTCTAGAACATCCTATCAATGTTATATGATCAATAAATAAACCACGAAGAAAATTTAAGTCATCTGTATGGACAGAAATATTGGGTATGAAATCACAGCAAAATCGGCTCGGCAAAAGAGGCCGTTAAAACAAGATTAGTTTTCATAAACAACATTACACGACCTGTTTTGAAATGCTGTGTTAGTCGGGGCAGAAGGAGAATGACTAAGTTTGGATGAAGAGGGAATCACTGAATAGCACCACAGCAAAGGTCCTCAGGACAGATTGCTACGCCTGGAACAAGTGGGAATTCGTATCAAAGGAGCCGTAAAAATCAGGAGCTGAAGCAGTGACACTGGTCCCAAGTGAGCTTCTAACCTCCTACCAGCAGATGTATATTGCCTTTGGGTTGAGTTCTTCTAGAAATGGGCCAATTTCTCAAGGCAGTGTTGAGATTATCGTTGGAGGGTTGTGGGATGCGACCGAGGTTGGGGACAAGGCGGAGGGCTGGCAGGGAGCTGGTGCTGGTGTCTCTCTGGGTACGATCATCCCAGCTCATCCCAACTCACGATGCCCTGCTCACCATAACCACGGAATCATGCTGTGTGATTAAGGTTGATTAATGTTGGAAGGGACCTTCAGAGATCATCTAGTCCAAGCGGAGCCACGTGAATTTGGTCAACGCAGAGTCACGTCTGCTTTTCCATCTCTGTGTGTTCCTCCAGGCTCCTTGGACTTGCGGGATTCTTCTTTGACAGCAAAAGGTCTATTTGAACCTCCTCTCTAACCGAATTATCTACTCAGTTTACTTAGCAGCATGTGGAACTGCCGCAAACATGTTGTTGATGCGGAGACCAGGCTTTGAACTGTAATGCAGACCAGAAGGAGAAAGTGCCGCAGAAAGATGCTCCTCGCCGAGACTTCGCAGAGCAAGTAGCGATCCTGGACCGCTCGTGGTGGTGAGAGGAGGAATTAGCTCCAAAGCAAGAGAAAGAAAAAGGAAAGGAAGGAAAATGCAGTCTGTTTTATCTCAGTGGCTGAGAACAAGGTCATGAAATGATGGGATCTGAAGCTCTGAGCAGGGGGAGGTCACGCAGCAGGGCAAAATCCTCCTGGTTTGAGGGATGGCGATTCCCTGCCACAGTAAAGCACAGCTGGAGCGGCTGAGGTTGGCACATTAACCAGCTTCCTCTGTTAAAGACAAGCTCAGAAAATAGTGCACAAGGGAAAGTGGGCTGTGATGCTAATGCACAATCTTTCTCCCTATTTTTTTTTTCTATATTCGTTTTTAAATAAGACAGAATTTGCAGAATTAAGTTTACTGCCCCAGTTATTTTGGGAATGTGTATTTAGAAGCAAATACTCAACTCGCCTTTCTTGCTCTCTTGAAAATTCTGGAGTAGCTGAGCATGCATAAACACATTAGGAGCCTTGCTTTTAGCTTGCTAACTTTGAAATTGGAATCCTACATCATGATTGTGCAGAGATGCTGGGGGTTTCATGCTGGGTAAAAATACTTTGGATTTTCTCTCTATAAAAATACTTTGCATTTTCTCTCTGTGCGTTATTTGGACCGCAGCATCCCTGTGAATACGGAGTTTCCTACACAGTGGAATGCCGTTCCTCATGCCCTCTGTGTAACTCCCGTTTGAGGTGACACACAACATTGCAAAGATGCTGGTGGGACAATTAATAAATTGCGTTGAGTAGGGTTACGTGAGCACTCTAAGTGAAAAAAATTGTATTCCTTATTTCCCTTGCAGCCTTCATCACCCCGGTGCTGTCCCCCTCCCATCTGCTCGAGGCTGTAGCCTCGGAGGACACTCAGCTTACAGTTCACGCTGTAACGAGGGCAGATCCAGTGTTGAAACAGTATTGAGTACCGAGGGCAATCTCGAAATGTTAGTCTGAGGGAGCCCTGATAAAAATCAAGGAAATTCAGAGCTCAGGCTTCTCCTAGTCTGTCGCCCTACCAAGGCAGCGCGTCTCGGCGTGCTCTGGGGGGACCTTTGTTTCTTGAGGTATTAGCCTTGGGTTTCCTAAGAAAAACAGGCTTGATGAAGTGAGGTTTTTATTTAATTCTAAGGTTAAGGATGGCTTTTTTTGTGCTGTGGTCAATGCCCTGAGCTACAGCTTGGGAACTGTGCTTAACTTTTGCAGGATCGCCTGAGGAGCGTCATTCTGTTGTGTCTCAGTTGTCCATCTTGATGCAGATGGCATTTTGGTATCTCACCTCTCTTCTTTATTACTCCTTACCTTCTTAGAACTTGGAGGAGCACAGGGTGGATGTCTCCCTATGGAGATAACTGCCCTTGGCAGGCTGTGTCCAGACCATGGTTGACTTGTTCAATGCCTCTACCCCAGTGCAGACTTGGGAGCTAGATGTTGGCCACCAAGCAGCTCAGTTCTCATTTCTGACCTGGGCTCCGAAGAAGACCTCGTTGCATCTTGTACCACTGGCCTCTGCAGTACATTCAAACCCATTAGCTGTTCTTCAGCATCAGAAAGGGGTTAAGTCAAGTGAGCCAAAGTTAGATCCCTGCTCATAAGGAAAGGGGACTAGACTATGTAGGCTTTTGCATATCGAGACTCCTCTGAAGAAATGCAGAGGTGATAAATGATTCATGAATCAACACGGTAATAATAAACTCTGCAAATGTCAGGTGAATTTTCGGTGGAGATTAGCGTGTTTAAAGGAACGGTCTGCAACCCACACAGCCTAGGGAAAATATCTTAGGTCATGGCAGGTACTTTCCAGGCATCAACGTGGAGATTGTGTTGCTGTTGATGGACTGTCTTCATGGATATGTTGACATTAGCTTCTCACCTCCTCGCTGTTGGTGTTTCTCACCTGCCACCGTGAGCCTCTATTTTCTTCATTCCCCTTCCCTCCACTTTCACCATCCTTGGAAAATTTGTTGGAAGGGTGTTTGTTTGGGAAGAGGTTTTTTTTTGTTTTTTGTTTTTTGTTTTACAAAACTTTTTAGCAATAGATACTTGATGTTCAGATGGAAATGTCTGAGTCTGAACATGACTGGCTAAGTTCAGGTCAGGAATATGACCTGACTGTGGCTCCGGAATATGGCTTATCTGATAATTTTGAGGACTCTGACAGCTACCATAATCCACCCACTTTACCAGGTGCTTTTCTGCTGTTATTCCGAGCAAATCAAAGCATTTCTGGAGGCCAACGAGTGTGCTTGGAAGGGATTTCCGTGGAAAGCATGCAAAACAAAATCAACTCTGCTTGCTGGTAGCTCTGTTATGATAACATGTATTGAACCAAAAAGTTCCTGTGCGCTTGGAAACTTTTACTGTGGTTAATGCCAAAGAATTTTGGCTAATCAGGGAAATAGAGCAACTTGTTCCTTCTGAGGGGTTGGATGAGAGATGCAGCAAAAGGGCTGAAGTTTTAAGCCCTTAGCAGTTTCCTGTAGCTCATCTCCCTATGGAAATGAATTATTCCCTCCAGAGGATGTCTTGAGGCCCTTGGGGAAAAAAAATGAAAAAAGAAAGGAATGGTAGAGTCTGCAAGAAGGATCGCAGCAGTGGAAGAAAGGTGCCTCTGCAGAAGGTGCCACGAGGAGGAGCGGATTCAGAGCACAGCAGGAGTCTTCTCTGAAGCAGGCTGCCTAGGAGCGTGCTCCAAGCTGAGCAGTGGGTTTGCTGAGCATCTTTTCCAGTGCTGACAGATATCAGAAATGGAGGAAACACAAATATTTGGGCGGCGGGATCATCACCTCCTCTCCTTGTGCGTCACAGCCAGGAGAGATCTTTGGGGTGCTTGAAGGTACCAGTTCTCTTGACTAACATGGTTTGCTCTCCTCTGCACGTACCATGGCTTTGCTGAAGGTCACAGCAGAAAAGGTGGGCGAAAAGGAGCCCACATTGACCCAGGGAGCTTACATGGAGCTGCTTGGATTCTCTAGTGTCTAGTGTAGCTGAGCTTTTCCCTTTTATAGTCTTCACCCCTTTATTGGACTTCTGTTTTCATTAAGTACAGAGAATTAGTTGCCCAGAGGAGTTGTGGAGTTTCCATCTTTGGAGAACCTGAATGAGTAACATCCCAGCAAGGTGCTCAAGCTGCCCCTGCTTTCACCAGGTGGTTGGACTACGTGATCTCCAGGTGTCCCTTCTGATCTCAACTGCTCTGTGACACAACAACTTTCAGGTCTCTGTCCGACTGTATTGGATATTGTGCATTATGTTTAAAGCTAATGATTAGGAAGAATTCAGAGAGAGAGCATGCAAGGCTCATTTCCTTGAGAAACCATCCTTAGGAGGAGAAGCTACAAACAAGTAAGGAGAGAAAAGCAGAGCTGCTTCTTGCAGGCTCCACTTTTCACGGGCTGTCAGAAGGAGCATGAATTATGTAGGTGGGTACCAGCCCGTCAGGCCCGAAGGGAGACGGCTCCGAGGAGCTCCCAAGTCTTGGGAGCCACCAGGGCAGCAAGCCCTGAATAATGGAGGAGTTTTATTAACTTGAGCGAGAGCAAAATTGTACCCGAAGGCGTTTTGATGTTATGCAGGCATTTACATAAGCATATCTGTGTTTTCTGACTGTCCTGTCTTCCTGCCAGCTAAATCCGATCACCCTCAGCTCGAGGATTTTTTTCTGTCTTCTTATAAATGTAGCTCGATAATGAAATAGAAACACATGGAGTTTTTTTTTTTTTTTTTACCCCCTCCCAAATACCATGTTAATTTGAAAAAGGCCTTTTTCATTAGACGTTATATACACAAGGGCTACGGATTACAAACGCAGAAAATTAAATTGTAAACTCTGCTGTGAGGCCCGGGGGCTGGGAGAGTAATTAGAGCCGCTAACCCTTCCCTGTCCCCTGCCCGCACGAGCGCAGGACGAGCAGGACTCGCTCCTCTCCAGACCTATAAACCCCAAAGGATGGGTCAGATCCTTATCGGATCCGTATCCCTGTAGCTCTGGGCTTGCGCGCTTTCCCAGTGCCGAGCGACTTTTGGTGGATGGGTTTGGAATAAAGCAGGGACTTCAGGCTTCTTTTTTTCCTTTTTTTCTTTTTTTCTTCTTTCCATTGCTGTTTCCAAATGAGAGTAACTTCCTTCTCTCTTAAAAGAAAAAGATTCATGCCTTTCCTGGCCTTAAAGCTCAATTATTATTAATTACAGCAATAAATCTGTCTCTGGTGAATCCCTTCAGTGGCTGCAGTCGGTGATTAGGGCTCTGGCCACAGGTCCGGGTTCAGCAGCATCTCTTTTCTTGGCAATCTGAGCGAGCTGATTGCAAGGCCGCCTTCCGAACCAGGGAAGGGCGAGTGGTTTATCTCCCGATGCAGCACTAGGGCTTTTCCCCCTTCTTTTTCTAAAAGTCTGAGCTGGAAACAAATCTACTGCCCTCACTGCCTTCTCCCTCCCTGCGCTTATTCCTTCTTATGCAGCCTTTCCATCACCAACCTTTGCTTTGACTCAGGATGATGCTGGGATGCCCACCAAGATCGCCCAGAATATTCGGTACTGAGCTCAGTGAGGGTCTTTCCAAAGGAAACCAAGACCTAGGCAATGAGGTTGTCCATGAGTTTTTGTTGGCCAAGGGTAGAGGGTCATTAACACTATGAGTTCCTTGGGGTTTCATATGAGCTTTATGTACATTTAAGTGGGAGGCCCAGTTAGCTGCCACCTAAAAAGAGGTCTTCTAAGTGGCACAAGGCTGAGTGCGAGCTGGTCCACCCTGGCATCCCCATCGGTCACCCAAGAGGACACAGATTGATGGGAAACCTCGCTCCTTCACTCCGGGCGCCCTGCACTGCTTGTTCAGGACTTGGCCCTCTTTATGAGCCATCAGCTCACTCCGTGCCTGACTTGGCCTCTGTGTCCCACGCAGTCTGTTTATTTATATTTTTAATGAGTTACTGATTCTCCGCCTCGCTGAAAGTGCCATTAATGGCTGGGCATTATTTCCTGCTCTTTGCTTCCTGGAGCACTTTAAGGCTCAGCTCACCCCCAGGAGTAATTCTTGGTGCTAAGCATGGTCCTAACTATGCCTGTGTTTTTTTTATAATACTCACACCTCTGTCATCTCAGCTGTTTCCTCCATCCCATGCATTGGACACCGTAGATCTGATGGCCTCCAGGCAGATGAATGTCTTGGGGGGACATCACTTTAACTGCAGCTTATTGATGGCCCCTTGCTACCCCGGGATGAATAATTCAGAGCGCCGGCAGCGCCGCGACTCCGCTCTGTTTGGACAGTCCTAGCGGCTTGTATCATCATTAATTTAAGGGCTCATTTCATCTTAATAACACGCTTGGCCTTTCGGATCGGCGGTCCTCGGAGCTGGGTTGCCCGGGGCACACGGGCCGGGTGGCTGGTCCTGTGTCTGCAGCACCGCCGGAGACCACGGGTTTCTGAGGACAAACTCCAGCTCCAGCCTTTTCGGTCCTGCCCTAAGTCTGCCGAAAGCCGTTTGGTTTTGTTTTATTTATTTATTTATTTTCGCTTTAGCTCTTTTCTCGTAGCCTCCTTGGAAGGAGCCCAAGGACCTCCAGAGGTCTGAGCACCATGGGGTGAAACATACAGCGAACGGAGACAAGTGCGGAGCAAACGCGTGACAGGGAGATGAGCTGAGGTGGGCGATAACCTTGCTCCGGAGGGATGGAAACTCCCTCCATCGGCAGTGACAAGGTGTCCTGTTCGCCACAGGAGATCCCTGTACCTTGGTCTTCTCCATCAGCAACCACCTGGCCTCGAGGTCTCCTCCACCTCTTGACCTGGAATCCCTAGAGGGGAGTTTCTTGCCCGCTCCCTCCCAGGGGCTGTTCCCAGTGCCGCGATGAGGAGGGTGATGTGTAACGTCACACAACAGGCAGCGTAGGGGACACAGGGTACCCAGCACCCACGTTTGCTGCCGAAAGGCAGCGCTGGCCTCCCCCGTTGCGCGTCAGGGCGTCTTCTCGCTTCTGCTTTAGGCATTAGATGAAGCCTGCGAGCAAGCAGATGATTAATAACCCATATGATTTCCATCTTCGCTGGAGTATCTTTCTTTTAAATCTTCTAAATCGACCTAAGGATGGAGAGGTGGGATTTTTTCTCCTCGGTTTTTATAAACTCAGTAGTCCCATAGAGCAATTATATGATCAACTTTAAAAGAAACAAAAGCAATTTCTTCCTTTCAATCTGAGGCTGTGTTTCCTGGACGCTGCCCGCTCTGCCTCGGTGCTGTGTGCGCATGTAAGTGGGTCCAGGTATTATTTATATATCAGCACAGTATAAGGATATGCAGCGGGTCGCTGACCCACGGAGTTTGAGAGCTAAATAAGTGATGAGACGTCATGAAAAATTTGCACTCGAGCCCGAGGAAAGTTCAGCGCATGCCACGCGCCGGCTTGGCTTTTATTTATTTTTAATTTTCCTTTCTTTCTGACTTCAGCGCCTGACTTATTCATGCTCCCGTCTCGGGAGACTGGGGCTTTCGGGGCCTTTCAGGAAGCGAGCCCTTTTTTGTACGGACTCTAAGCCGGGGTTGATTGGTTCAGAGGGGAAAATCGCGGAGCAGGAGGAGGTGGAAGGAAGCGGCCAAGGCAAGAATGAAAAATGAGGCTGGTTGAGAGAAGCTTGTTAGCGGCCCCGAGCAAAGAGCAGGGATTTCTCGGCAGGGTTTGGAAGCTTCAAGGAGGTTGCAAAGGTGCAAGAGAGCATCAAAGGTGATGAGGAGCCGTGCTGCAGGTAAAGCTCCCTTTGCAGGCAGGTAAAACTCCCTTTCCAAGCAGGATTTCCCTAGGGAAGACAGCGCCTGCCGACTGCAGCTACTTCTCCAAAACTGCGAAGTTCACCAAAGGGTGAGAGCAATCCTGCTGAGTGGAAATTGTAGTATCGCTGGCAATTGGAAATGAAACCCTGCCTGCAGTTGCCTCCGGGGATATGCGAGTAATTCTATCCCATATGGAGCCGGGGATGGCAATAGGATGGGTGGAGAGACGGCCAGACAGGCTCGTCTCTCGAACCGTAAATTTTCGGGTTGAGTAAGAGGCCTCTGCGTTTTCCATCGCAAGGTGCTTAGGTTCCGTTCTTGCCTTTTGTCTAAATTTATTGATTTTCATATATCGCCTTTGATAGGGTCACTCAGCCATCCTCTGCTTTTGATGAATGCCCTGCTAGTGATTTATTTCCTTCCCATAATAACAGTGTCTGCATTCCTTCCATTTCCTTTCCCAAACCCCTTTTCTTATTAACACTCAATGCTTTAAATGTGTTGGCGAGTTCGGCCTGGATGGAGCTGTTTCATCTGCAGGTGAAAGGGGTCTTTCTGGCCCTTTTTTCCTTTTTTTTTTTTTTTTTGCTGGAGATGTGCATCCTCTGGAATAGCGGGGTGGGAGATAAGAGGCTTTTATGCTCCCAGCAGCCTCCGCATCCTCTCTTGCGATGCAGGGAGCAACAAGACACGGTCAGGTAATGGGGAGCACAAGGGGATTTTCTCATGGATTCGGGCAGCTTCCTGGAAGTCGGATGTATCCCTGGATCACCACGTAGGGTGAAGTGCTCTGGAGACCATCACTGTGTGCTCTGAATTTTTGAGGGACATCATATCGGGCTGGTCAACAGTGGCCAATTGCTTTGTACGTTCATTGGATCTTCTCATTGATGTGCCCAGTGTCAGGGTTCCTTCCCTGGCATCAGGACCCGAGATTGTGCAGGTGTCCAGGAGTGTTAGGAGACCTTGTGCACCCAGAGCGTGATCTTTGCAATTCATCTCTTTGGAAGATCCTTTGGAAATCCTCTCCACCCATCACCTGGAAGTGTTGTCCTGGGGTTTGTGGCATCACCAGCTTCTCCCTGTCTCCACCAGCAAAGGTTTTATGTACCCCAGAGTGGAAAAGTTGCTGAAAACTTTAGGCAGTTTGGCTGTGGACTTTCCTATGGCTTTTTTTTCAGGAGAGAAATAGAGGTGAGAAGCAAAATCACCCTCTATCTGCAGCTGTGTCACCTATGGCGCCTATGGCTCCAGCAGAGTTCTTCCTGTTGAGGAAGAATTAGAGGCCAGTTTTCCCTGTTGGCTTTTAGAAGGAAAAAAAATAAGTCAAGAATATATTTTCCAAACACCTGAAATAAGTGATCCTGGGCGGAGGCGTGACTGGGTATCACAGCCGCCTTCCCTTGCCCCAGGGTCTGGGGAAAAGTGCTGCTTTGCTGGAGTTTCTCTGTCCTCCTTTTCCATCTGCTGAGAGCCCTCAAGGACTGGGATTGCCTGGCGATCTAATGTCGAGAGGCTGGAAAGCCAGGGCCCTTTTCCCCTGGAATTCCTGTCATCCAGGATGTATGTAACTAAGCAAAGTTTAAAGCTGTCCTCTCCTTCACTTTGTGGAAAGCTCTGAGTGCTCTTAGGAGGTGCCGAGCTGAGGTTCCTGTTTCCTTTTGTTTTCCAGGGCTATTTAGGACTCTGTTTGCCCACTCAGCTCTGCTACAGTGATTAACTTGAAAACATTTTCCACCTCCATCGTAAAACAATCAGCAGCTTTTGGGTTTGGATGTTAGAGAACATAATTGTAGCGTTGGAATTGGTGGACTAGGATTCTGGGTTGAGTCTTGGCTCAGAATGATGGAGGAGACCTTCCTGCTTCGCCGTCCCTCCATCTCCTCAACATTTTCTGAAGGGCTCCATGTGTTTCTGTAACTCACATGACTTAGTTTGGGGGCTGAATGTTTGTAAAAATACATTTGGGTGGATATTAATGCATATATGGTGAGACATATATGATGTCATATATGTGAGATCTTCGCATGTATTAAATCTGTGTTTTAATGGGGGCTTGGTTTAGGATTTTTGACCCTCAGAAGCAGAGACAGGAGCAGAGATAGGAGAGGAACCAGTGAGGCTCTGCCCTGGGAGCCGGAGGAGGGAGAGGAGGGAGGAAGCGTCGCCGGGAGGATGATGCCAGCGCTGCAGAGCAGCCAGGGGCAGGGGCACCTCCAAAGGACGTGGCAGGTCCCCTCTGCTTCTGCCCTCAGATTTGCCTGGGCTTTGTGCACAAGGACACGTCCTTCGGTGCCGAGTGCTGCAATTGTGAGAGCACATTTGTCTAGAAAAGAGGAATTGGACGGTGAAAAGTGGGTGCTGTCTGTGTGCAAGCGCGGCGTTGTGCTGTGGAAGGGACCTTGCTGTGCACAGCTTGGCACCCTGCTCTGCCGCGGAGCTTCCACCCTGGCTGTAACACTAGTCTTGCTTTTCTATTTATTTAATTTTAATTTTTTCTAAGCTAACAATGACCTCAGCTGTTTGTGTAAGGAGTTCATAACCCCCACACAAGTTTGCAGCATCTGAAAGGGAATTTGCAAGAAGGCCTTTGGCGCTCTGGCAGAGAGCTGCTGCAGCTCTGCTTTATGTTCCTAACACACTACGGTAAAATGGGAAGTGAGAAGAGCATAAACAGCTCGGGGTAAATAGAGACAAATCCGCAGGACTCTGCGTGGGTTCGGGCAGGAGAAGCAGAGCCCCACAGCCCTGTGAAATAAGGAAATAAGTGAAATAAAGCATCGAAACAGCAAAGAAAATGTGGGCACCTCTGCATAAACCTCTGCTCCTGGGAAACCCAGAGGAAAAGAAATGCCTGGAATAACAGGGAATTATGCAAGGTGGGATTGCGGGGTGCCAGGGTGTTTCCCAAGCCACGTGTTGATCTCGCTGTTGTGCCCAAAGCCGGGCATCTGAGAAAGGATGTCCACGTTCTGTGTTGGAAACTGAGACGTGTTTAGTTGAGACGTGTTTAGTTGAGGCTCTATGACACGGCAGGGCGGCTCGCTGGCCAAAGGCTTTAGGTTCCCACTGCTCTTGGGAGGTGTTTGCCACCTATGGCCATGTTGGAGTTGTCAGATGTTGAAGGGTCTTTCAGGCTGCGAGGCTAAACCGAGGGTCTGGTGGGCACTTCCAGCAGGAGCAGCGGTTTTGGACTGAGATCATTTCTCCATCCTGGCAAATCCTCCCAAATGACTCTTCCATATGAATTTTCTGTGTTTTTTTTTTTTTTTTTTTTTTGAAAAATCTAAATTGAATTGAACAGGTTTTTGCTGCAAAGTTTGAAATTCCCAAATTCCCAAGTTTTTGGATTTTTTTTTTCCTTTTAAGGAGCCATTTTTCCTCATTTCAGAAGCAGTTAAGGTTGAGCACTAGATGCCGTGGGCTCTGTCCTTGAGGAGAGAAGCACTTGGTGCATCTCAGCCATCACCACTACCCTCAGCCCGTTTTACAATTATGATGGGCACCTGCACACTTAAGGACCATATCTGTCCTAAAGAGGTCTTTCCTGCCCCATTCTGTAAAACGGCCTTCCCCAGAGCCAGATATCTCCCACTCAAACTGGCCTTTTCTTGCTTTCTTCTTCTGTCCATGGTGGTCACCAGGTCTCAGCTCCCTGTGCTCCCCATCATTTTAAATCCGTTTCCTCCAGACCATCCTTACGTGGTACCCCATGTTGTGTCCAACATCCCCCTGCTTCGGAGCTGGATTTATCTCAAGAGCTTCTGCTCTACAGGTGTCAACATCTCTGAGCCACAGGCCGACGGCCATAACCTGCTATCTCCTCTGTCGCCTTTAAATTACTTTATGGTGCGGTGATAACCCCACGTACACACCATAAAACCTCTCACATGAGCGATTTTTGCCGTCTCTGTTACTGTAAAGGTGGTTGCTCAGGCCCGATGACCAGAGAGAGGCTCCTTTCACTCCCTATCGCCGCTCTTGGCATGCGGCATCGGGCTTTGTTTATACCTTTCCAGGCCTTGGACAATAAACGCGGGGCCATCCAGAGGTTAGTGTGACACCGGCTAAGGAACGGCCTTCGCTTTGTTCTCAGATTCCTCCTGCGTTTTGGGTTTTTTTTTTTTTATTTCCTCTGCAACAAATAGCCATAAATCCTGCCGGTTCTCTCCGGGCTGTTGCCCTGTTGCAGCCTGAGCTGAGGAGGAGCAGCATTGGGATGAAGGACTTGGCAGGGCTCCTCGCTTGGAGATCCTTGGCCTGCAATCCCTCCCGAGGCCGCTCCTCTTCGGCATGTTGCTCAGAGTCAGAATTTTCTACCGGGAAGTTTAGGGCTCGATTAATTTTTTGTTGTGTTCTGGTTGCCCTGGGTGTCTTCAGGAGATGCCCAGTTGACTCAGTCTCCACTCAAGAGGACCTAACGCGAACCTCATGTTCCTTGCATGTGTGAAAGCTGTATTTATTTTTTGCCCTGCACATCAGCAGCCCGCACATTTCAAGTTTCCCAAAGGATTTGCACACCCCGAAATGGAGTGTGTTGAGACAAGCTCGGCAGTTTGTCAACGCAGGAGGTTTCCTGTGGGAAAGGGGGACGTTCTGCAATCGGCCTGGGCATCTGATCGTCTTGAAGCTTGAGCTCTGACCGACTTGGATGTCTCTTTGAAGCCCTGCAGGCTTGGAGGTGGCTGCTGGAGCAGAGTGAGGGAATCAAAAATTGCTCATTTGGGACCAAAATTTGGTGTGTGCTGAGGTTGCCAAGTGGAAGGGAGGAGCGTCCAAAGGCGACGTTTCATGGTGCCCACCCAGCTCCTTCAGGTTCACGGTGCGTTGTGGAGCACTTGGTAGATGTTTTTTCCCTTGCTGCACCCTTGTGTTGTCCTGATGGTTTGAGAAAGGCACAAAAAATCCCCCCAAGACTCAGTGGGGCCCACAGGAGCTGAAGGCCATGGGTGGAGAGCGCCAGGTGAAACAGCAGCATCCAACCCCACCTCGCACGCCAACCCCCGAGCGCGCCGGGGCCGAGCGGCGTGGCGGGGCAGGTGCCCGCGGCGCTGTCCCCGTGTCCCCGTGTCCCCGTGCGGGGCTGGCACGGTGGCCGCGGGCGGCGCGGTGGCCGCGCGGCGCCGCCGGCGGG
>JAVCKT010025578.1:22859-38216 GCA_032273925.1 Rhynchotus rufescens | reverse complement strand
AAACTGATCGATCGCCTCAACAAACGTGGTGTTGAGTTCTCTGTTATTAGCAAGCCTGAACTCTGAAGTCAAAAGATAACTGTATGAGCTATCCCTTTTCCTGGGTCTAACTCCAATAAAACTCATTTGGCTGTAAAAGCCTAATCATAAAGTAGTTTCAGTGTGCTATTGTTTACAGCAGAAACAGAAGAAAAATTCTTAGCATTATATTCTGTTGTGTCCTAGATATTCAACATATTGTTTTTTGCAGGGCTGGAGCAAATAGCCAATCTTTAAAGTAAGCTTTATGGTCATTGCTGAGGTGATGACTATATTTTTGCTCCCATCTTGTTTCTGACAGCATGTGGTCAGCTTACTGCTGACAATCAGAGATAGTGTTTCATTTCAAAACAGCATTTTTTGTGTGCGTGATTTGGCCTTTCACAGTGCATGTAGAAAGAATAAGAACACAGGCTTCTGGAAAAAAAAATGTTGTCTTTCTATAGAAATTCCTTCATTTTTACAAATTGTTTTTTAACTTGCCAAATTTCAAATGCCAAGTTGACATTTTACCCTTTTTGAACCCATTCACTGCGGAGATATGATAAAGCTTATTAAGGAGACAAAATAATCTACTTTGGAGTTGCCTGCTTCACTATTTCTACAGTTTCATTACTCTCTCTAGGACAGTATCATCCTTTTAGTCTCAGTCTTCTCATTCCCTGTCCTTTAGGTCATACCCGAATCCGAATTTTTATCCAAATATTTTGGAGCCCAGAATATTCATGAGTTCTGTGGGAGGCACAAGCAAGGAACCTGCAAGTTCTTATTTGCTGTGTCTAAAGGATTGCCATGGTCAGCAAACTTCAGACAACGATCACCTTAACTCTAAACTTTAAAGTGTCCTTTTTCCATCAGAACTCCTTCTGCATATCTTAGAGCAGCATGGAGCTGGAATGTATAGGGTCACTCTGTTGTCACTTGTCATACCAGATCATTGCATAACTTGTCACTAACAGAGACTGTCAACAGTTTCTTCATTTATTTGTTTTTCAGCAGGGCTAGCACTAGCATGTTCTTGCTGACATCCTGCAACTGAAGATGGCTCACAGCCCACTATGCTGTTCTGAGCTGCATGGGGTTTTTTTTTTAAGTCAAAACAGACTTTGCTGTGATGCTTGTGACTATTTATAGCGATGAGAATAGATCTGCTGCGCTCTCTGTATTTGAGGAAACTGATTTGCATCTCATTTGCTTTTCTGTTTTGCCATGTTAGACATAGAGAGGCAGTCAGCAAGACTACTTCCAAGTATTTTCTGCCTATCAAGTTTCTTGGGTTTTGTAACTAGGGCTGACTGTCCATTCTTCAGGTCATTTTACTTGCCAGAGACTGCTGTGCAGCATGTCTAATGGCTTGATTTGATCATTACCTCCTGCTGTGACAGCTATTTTCTTTTTTTATTTTTCTCAACTCTTTCTCAGAGTCTTCCTTCTTGCTTAAGCATGGGTTGGTTTCCAGATCATCAGTGACCTTCTCTATTTCTGAATTTCTGATTGTTATCTAGATAATATTTGATCTAGCTCTCCACACATTTTTGGTTGGTTTGTTTTGCCCCCAAGTGTGCACATAACCTTGATTATGCACAGCCTGCGTAGGCTGGATAGGCACTATTTCCTCATCATCCTTTCCTAATGTTCTCTCAGTTCAACTCTTCTCCTGACTGCTCATCATTGTTGAGTAGCATTATTCTACTTTTCTGGTGGGAAAGAAAAGGTAGATTCATCTTGCTTTACTAAGCACAGGCATGAAGATATTTACGTATGTATAATCACTATTTCTACAGCATCTCGAGAGAAAAATAAGCACCTAGTTTAACATATAGTTTTAAGCTGAGGTGAATTGGCTAGACTAGCCTTAGTCTAGCCTTATTGGCTAGAATTCAATAAGGGGAGCTTAGGTCAAATTTAGATATCCCTGTCTAATCAACCAAACTCTACTGAAAAACTCTTCTAAAATTCGTTTTTTTACAGGTTTTGATTTGCTCACCACCATACTTGAAGCAGACAGTTTCAGGAGGTTTTATAACCATCTTGCTTACAGCCATATCAAAGCCCATTTTGTGTTGTCTTCTTTGTCTACATTGAGATTCTGTGGATTTATGTTTCTTATCTGTAGGTCCTCTGAACTTGTGAGAAGCAACTGACTCTCCTTCTGTGATATCTAACTGTTTCAGAAAGAGTAGGAAGAATATCAGCTGCCTCTAACCGTTTCAATTACGTATCTGTTTAGTCAGTGAAGCTGCTTCCACTGTTCCCACTGCTCTCCTTCAATGCAGATCGAGGCAGTTCTCAGAAATGGTTTTTTATGTTGTATGCATGCAGCTATAACCCTCACTAACCCACTATCAAACCTTTCAGATTACACTGTCATGAATGGTCTAGGTAACTTGAGGATCCATCAGCTGCACAGTGCAGTGTCTGTCTTGGAGCAGTCTGCATGTCTCAATGCTTCAGCTTCGTTACGGATCAGAGTTAGTATCTTCCTCCAATGTTCATTCAGGAAGCAGCAAAGCGCAACTGCAGAGTTAAAATCAAGAATTCCACTGCTAATGTAATTTCTATTGACATTAAAAAAAAGCAGATTTTGCTTGACTTTTTCAGGTATTTTCTGTTTAAAGATTCATGCATGTTCATATTAGTACAATCTAATTATCCATGTGTTAACATTTACCTAAACTTTAAAAGCAGTTTATGTCACCGGTCTCAATCAGTCTGACTTACTTACATGATTCTATTATAAACTCTGGTAAACTAGTACATATGTCCTTTTTAAACTCAGACCTTCCTATCTGGATGAGGCAATAGGCTATTCTACAAGAGCCTGGAAGAAATGAGCACGTTCTCTTTCACATGAGATGCAGTGGCTTCTCCCTTGGGGGAAAAAAAAGCACAGGAACTACTTTTTACTAAGACAATGTCTCAAAGTTTATGTTCCAGAAGAGACGGTAGGATTTTAAAAGCCTAGCAGCAGGGAGATTCATCCTTTAATTCTGTGTAACAGAAAACTTTTCATCTCCTGGGAGTGGTAGGAAAAAATTATCTCAAATATTTCTCACCTTATCTTTACCCTTTCGATGCTGAAAAATAACCAGCTGTCTCTGTACCCTCAAATCCATTTAATGTGGGTTCGCTTTAACAACAGATGAGAAAGGTAAACAACTTGTTTAGAGAATTTGAAGAACAGATCTTTCAGCTCAGCAATATTTTATGGAATATGAATGCCCCTCTTCGGTGTTATATTCTCAGTTTGCACGATTTTCAAATAAGAAATTTCTGCTTTAATCACAGGGTCAATTTAAATATCAGATTCAAGAAACTTTTAAAAATGTTTATGTAAAATATCCTTGCATTGAAAGTGATTTTCTAAACCTGGATTTTCTGAATTCAAATAATCTGATAAGCAATTTCCCTGTTTCTCTAAAAATAAGAGAAGCTGGTTATGGTTTTCCTCCAGAAAAGATATTCAGACTTACCCATACAAACATTTTGTCCTTGTGTTTTCTGCACTTGACTTTTATGGAGAAATGGTGGACTTCCAAATTAACCTCTCCAACAATGCTTTACTATTTAATGTGCTACTTCTAGAAGTAACATTTACATATTTGCAGTCCTTATTTTCCTATAAGCTGTTTTAGAATTATATGCAATGATAAGTGAAACAAATTCCAAATCAGAGTGATACTCATAAACAGCTTTGAAAAATTGTCTGATGCAAAGCTTTAAAGGTTTTATTCTTCTAAGTTCCTTAAAATTTGTTCTATGATATTTCATTTTTTCTTCTGTAAAATGGATGAGCAATATTATTTTACCTTCCTGGACTAAACAAGTATGTAAATATGCATACAAGTATGTGCATACAAGTATGTACATATACATATATAAACAATGTATATAAACAATATATAGTATATAAACAAATATGTAAATATATATGTAAATATATGTAGATAGACTGAGGTGACCAAATAAGTATGAAAAAAATTCTGTGAATTTTAATAAGTGTTGAAAAGAAATACAGTTATCCTAAGCTTCAGTTTTACAAAATAGATAATGCAAAAGAGCATCTGAGTTAAACAAGAACGACGGCTAAAAGCTCTTGAGGAAAAAAAGTAACATGGTTCCTTTGAATCACCATGGGTAAGTGCTTAGCACTGCACAATATCAGATAGTAAATATATTATTTACATCTAGAAGGCTTTTTTAAGGTTCAAATATTTCCTTAAAATCATCTCTAGTCATATAATGAGCTTATTCAACTATGTGTTGTATTTTGTAGAAAAACATTTCAGTGGATATGAAGAGACTAAAATGAAATTTAATACCCCTTATCCTATCGTATTCTTGAGATAGTTATATGATCCCAGAATTGCCTGTACCTTGCATCTCTTTAACTGTTTAACTGTTTATAGCATTCTGCTTTTATTTTAGCGTAATTCAGCCACAAGCAGTAAAAGGCAGTAGTACAAAGGCCTTCTAGCTTTCAGTCATCTGGGATGCTATGAATTGTTAAACAGATAACTATTTTTATCTGTAGGAAGTTGCTGTTAGACTAGGCTTTTGTTTGATACAAGCAACTATTCTCAAATTGACCTTCTACAATATATATTCCCAACTGAGTACGGCTGATGCAGTATTTTTGTTTGTGTGTCAGATAGACCTACAAGAGAAGTCAGCTGAGATCTTAGCAATCAAGAGTCAGGCTGAAACTATTAGAAATATCTCAGTAAAGCATTCAAATATCGTATGAATATTTCTGTGTCGCTCTAATTATTTATATGTAAAAGACATTTTCAGCTGAAAGCTGATGGAAGGAACAACTGCTTGGCATCTAGATTATTAAATGAAAACAGTGCAGCACAGTACTTATGAAAACAGTGAAAATAAGGACAAGGAGAAAAATGAATGATTTGGATCCAGCAGTGAGCAAATATAGTCTGAAGAAAAGAAACAGAGAGAGGAAGAAAATATCATTACCAGCTAAACTTTACCTATTTTCTCAAGTAATAATAAAAAAAAAATCAATAGGGAGTAATTGTATCCTGTCAAGAAGATAGCGTCATAATATCAAAGATACATGATTTAAAGTAGTGAGTGATTCAACAAAAAGTTTAGTCTGAGGAAATTAAACATGAAAAGATAGGGATGGGGGAAAGACCTGTGGCTCTTAGGACATACACTTTTAAAGCTTGTGCTAACCCTTCATGTTCTAACAAGTGCCCTTCATGATAGATTTCATTTTGATGCAAGTTACATCACTGTTAATATTTCAGTAAAGTTACAATGAGTTTTAAATCATTTTGTTAGATGAGAAACTAAGCTTTGGCATGTAGGAAAAGGTTTCCTCAGTTCTGTCAGGTGGAATACAATAATAATCAATTTTTGAATTAATGTGAAAGCTTTTCTTTGTCCTTCTCTTCTGAGATTCACATGCATGATCTAATCCCAGTGCCCCAATTTATTTTAGTTTGATTTTATATTGAAAATACTAGCACTGGACTGTGGAGCTGTCCACAGATACATTAACTTTTTGAGGGAGGAATATGAGAGAATTACTGTTAGCAGACTGTGCACTTCCTTTGCAGTTCCTTTAGAATAAGTAGAGAAATGCCAATATATACAAGATCAGGCTCAGACCTTGCCACATGCATAAACATGATATTATATTACTATTTTCCAAGCTCTCAATTAAACTCTTGAAATAATTAGAATACAAACAAAACTAGACTTGAGCAACAAGCTCATTTTTCATTTCAGATTAGTAAATTGGAGACGGACAAGGCAGAGATCCAGTAAGTGACATAGGAGCGTCAGTGCCTATTTTTTCCAGACAGCATCATGGTGATACAGGACACACATCATTTTGTTGAGTCAGGAGAGGGGCAGTTTAACAAGTGCTGAACACAGGGTTTCATTTTAAAACCCATTCCAATTAGGACCCACTTATTTGCAATTGAAGGAATATGCCACACCCTCTTGTGAAAAAAATGCACTATTATCATTCTGTTATCAATTTCTGAAACCCACATGAAGATATAAGTAAAAATTTCTACCTTTTATCCAATAGACTAGTTGTTAAAACACGCATATAATTTATGAGGAACAAAATACAATCCTCTTCACCTTCTCACAATATCACAGAATCACAGGATGGTTGAGGTTGGAAGGGACCTTCAGAGATCATCTAGTTCAATCCCTCTGCTCAAGCAGAATCACCCAGACCACATGGCACAGGGTCACATCCAGGCAGGTTTTGAAGATCTCCAGATCACTCTTTACCCTCACCCTATTCCCATTCAGTAGATATCCAAGGGAAAGCATGGCAAGCTCACTTACAGTATGGCTTAGTGTGCCCTCTACATATCAAAACACTGCTTAAAACATGTATTACAGATATCCAAAACAGTTCAAACATAATTGAAACAAGAAAAATCAAACAATACTTCGGAGTGGGCCTACACATTTTGTTTCCTTTCTGAGATAAACTAATGAAAATCCATAAACTGGATGGAATGAGAGAGCTGAGCAGAGGGGGAAAAAAAAAAAAAAAAAAAAAAAAAAAAGTGAAAGCAGAGGGAGGAGGACAACAGGGAATAAACAGGCAGATGAAGGCACTAGCACCAGTGTGGGGCCCTGTTCACAGGGAAAATGGGTGTTTAGACAGACCCTGAGGACAGACGTCTGGATGGCAGTAACAGAAAATACCTTGCTAGAAAATAGGGACAGCAATGGCTGTCAAATACTGCAGGAGATGTACTAAAAAATAGCGGAAAAGGTCCATGTTTTCCTTCTAAATACATGGCTCACAATAATTCTACTTCTATTCAATAATATTCCACAAATATCTTGAAAATGTTTTGGAAAAATCTAAAGCAAATAAAGAGCATTACTCTGTAATCTGTAAAATTTACAATAATCCATGATATTCCGATATTTTTATCGCTCATAACCTGCCTTTTTAACCATCATTTAGCCGCAAGCCAACTCCCTCTGATTGCCCTCAGGCCTGCTCCACATGTTCACCCCTCAGTGGTACTTCCCCTGTTTACCCTCACTCCTACTCTCCCTGTTTCCCCTCAGTAGTACTCCCTCTGTCAAACCTCAGGGGTATTCCCCTTGCCTAACCTCACTCCTACTCCCCCTGTTTACCCTCAGTGGTACTCTCCATGTTTACCCTCACTCCTACTCCCCCTATTAACCTTCAGTGGTACTCCCTCTGTTTACCCTCACTCCTACTCCCTCTGTTTACCCTCAGTGGTACTCTCTATGTTTACCCTCAGTGGTACTCCCCATATTTACCCTCAGTCCTACTCGCCCTATTTACCCTCAGGCTTACTCCCCATGTTTACCCTCACTGGTCCACCCCTATTTTACCCTCAGAGGTACTCCCCCTGTTCACACCCAAGCCTACTCCCTCTTCTCACCCTCAGGGGTATTCCCCCTGTTTACCCTCAGGGATACTTCCCCTGTGTGTGTATACACACACACACACACACACACACACACATATATAGGTGCAACCTCCTCCATATTTTTTAGATACACCCCTTTCAAAACACTTAAAAAAACCAAAGACAAAAACAGAAGAACTCCCGAAACTCTTATACCATTTCACATAATCGCAGAATAGTTAAGGTTGGAAAGGACTTCTAGAGATCATCTTGTCCAACACCCCTGCTCCAGCAGGGACACCTACAGCACAGGGTAGCATGCAGGCAGGTTTTGAAGACCTCCAGAGAAGGAGACTCCACAGCCTCCCTGGGCAGCTTGTTCAAGGGCTCTGTTATCCTCACAGGAAAGTTCTTCCTCACATGCAGATGGAACTTCCTATGTTTCAATTTATACCCTTTGCCCCTTGCCCTAGTACTAGCCACCACTGAGAAGAGTTTGGCCCCTTCCTCCTTACATTCACCCTTCAGGTATTTATACATATTGATGAGATCCCCTCTCAGCCTTCTCTTCTCCAGGCTAAATAGGCCCAGCTTGCTTAGTCTTTCCTCATAAGATAGATGCTCCAGTCCCTCAATCATCTTTGTTGCTCTGCCTTGGACCCTCTCTAGAAGCTCCACATCCTTCTTATCCTGGGGAGTCCAGAACTGCACACAATATTGGTATCCAGGTGCCGCCTCACCAGAGCTGAGTAGAGGGGCAGGATCCCCTCCCTCCACCTGCTGGCAACATCCTCCTGATACAGGCCAGGAGCCCACTGGCCTTCTTGGCCACGAGGGCACACTGCTGACTCATGGTTAACTTGGTGTCGACCAGAGCTCCCAGGTCCCTCTCTGCGGAGCTGCTCTCCAGCAGGTTGGCCCCTAATGTGTACTGGTGCCTGGGGTTATTCCTCCCCAACATGGAGGACCCTGCACTTGTCCTTGTGTATAGATTATATATAGATTGCTTTTGTGTAAGAGCATTTTAAGGAACATCCTAGTTTCTGGGCCAGCTGGCTAGAAATGCACCATTTCCTCCCTGTAGTTTTTCTCCACATCTTTATGCAATGGGACAGCCTCTTGTGATCCACAATGAGAAATGTCCTCTGGTCAGTTCCTTGAGTCTATAAGATCCAAGTCCTGGAAGGAGTTAGGTCATTTGGTCTCTAAGGATGGCACTCCATTTTCATTTATTCTGCTCATATTTGACAGATCTTATTATATGTCAAGAAAAATGAGAGGATCTGCATTATACCCAGAGTTTAGATGCGTTCAGTATTAATTTGGAAGAATACCATTACTTGACAGCATATATCAACTATTTTGATATGAAATTCCTAACAGATAAAATGAATTTTAGTGTGTTTCACTCTCTGAAAGGTGATCAACTTTTTATCTAGTTTATTTGATTTTTAATCAAATTTAGTTTATTTGATTCTAGTTTATATAATCTATCAAATTATAGTTTATTTATTTTTTAAAAAATATATTAAAAAAAACCATTTAAGTCAATGATCTTGACAGAGTCTATGCTTTTGATTATGAAAAACAGGTCAAGTACATAACAAAGCAGAGATCTTGCAAATGTGATGTTATGAGAGAGTACAATTTCATGACTTTTACCCAAGAAAGTTCTCTCCTCAATTATTTATACTTACGAGTTTACCATTGCGAAGTCTGTCTTCTGGATGAAATAATATTCCTTCTAGAATATTATTGTTCAGAATACTGAACAACATGTTCAGTAATGAAGCCCTTAAGAATCTTGCTTTTAGTTTTTTTGCATGTATGCAAAAACATGCATTTAGATAAAGCTGAAGCTGTCAGAAAATGTTACAAAATGCAGTAAAGTAACATGTCCTGCAGCTACTGGGCTCAGTCAAAGCTCAGAAGGCACTTTTCTGATGTGCTGCAATCTGTGTGTGCTTACAATAAAACAAAGATGACCTAGTCGATCAGGGAGACAACATGATTTAATTAATGACTCTTCTATAGCTATTTCTCCAGTTATGTCATTCAGCATGATGTGATTGATTTATAATATATGATTTACATAAGGACTAGTTACTTCTAAACTTTGAAGTCTATGCAAATTTTTCTGCTTTTATTAGCATAGAATAATTATATATTATTTTTAAAGACAAAAAGAAAGCCCAGACTAAGTAATATTTCGCTCTATTTATCCACAAATATAATTTAAGAAAAAAAAATAAAAAAGATGAAAATGCTGAGCAGAGGAAGATATCTCCCCAGCACATGCTTCTGAATATTTTCTTGTTTTTCGTGTTTTGAATGCTTCTAAATTGAAGTCTTTTGAATGGTCTACAGAAAAGTAGTATTAGGTGACAGAAATTCTGGTTATAGGGCGTTTTTTTTCAAATGGGATGAGAAAGGGTCTTCCAAAAATACATTTCATAGAATTTGCCAGCAGCAAATAGCAGCAAGTAAATTTTATATGGCTGAAAAATGACTTTCTATGATAATCTTGAGATTTCACATGTTCATAGATTTCTGAAATGCATTCTACACTGAATTTTATGTTTGTTCTTTTACTAGGACTTTTAATGTTACAGTGAAGTGCGATAACTTTTTGCCTGGAAGATGCTTTAGCTGTTAAGGGAGGAAAAAGGCCTAACTACATTCTCTGAGAAAAAGAAAAAGTTATAGGAAGAAACTGAGAATTGATGCTTGGCCCCTTACTGAAAGCCAGATTCACAGAGGCACCTAGATGTTCTAACACACCATTTAACTTCTAGTCCACGCACTGTTTTACTGGTTGATGGGGCACAGTGGAAATAACCAAGTCACCAAGGGAAAGAACGGTTGTGTTTACTATTACAGAAATGAAATGATAAATTAAATGAAAAAATAAGCTTACTATGTGCCAGGTTGTAACTGCAGACAAAATAAGCTACTATATGAGAAAGAGAATAGTGATTAAGAAAAAGATATATCACCAATTGCCTAAACGTGTTACCATCATCCAGATCCACACTCGCTGGGGAGCCCCTGTTGCAGCCAGGATTTGGAGCCTTCCCGGAAATTGGGAGGTCTTACACGGTGCGTCCACCCGTAAGCGAGGTCTCCAAAGTCGCTGTAAGAGGGTCCAGCTTTTATAAAACCTAATCAGCAAAACCTGCATTTTCTTTGTTAGCAGTAACATCTGCTTTGTCATACGGGACTGGAACTGGGACCTGGCCAGAGCCTCAGCTTCGGATGGGAAAGTTCCCTTCAAGGTCAAAAACGCACCCTGAGAGTCTACAAAAGTTACAGTTTTATGAGCCTATGTGCAGGTTAGCAAAAGCAATTTGCAGGCGAGTTCTGTGTACTTCTGCAAAAGCAGAGCCATATTCAGTTGTAAGTCAACCCTGACTTGGGCATGTGGTTCAGGCCCTCACTGTTCACACACCTCCAAAGAAGCGGATTTTCCAGCTCCTCTTTTCCATAAAAGAGTTGGGTATGTAAAGATATATTAGTACTGCTAGAAAACAAGTGGATTTGCAGCATGCTTGAGAATTGGAATCATCATATGCTCAGGTTACAGCTTAATTGTTAAGCCATCACTGGGTCCATTTTGGACCCCTCTGTTTCCCTCCAAAGCACAATCTCAGCTCTGTTTGCAGTATATTTCACTACAGGCATTGCCTTCACTACCGCGTGACGATACCTGCCCTGTTTTGCTTCTCACATTTCTTTCTATCACTAACCCAGGCAGGCTTTGCTGCAAAATCTAAGTTCCTATCTCACATCAAAACATGCAATGTTGAACTTAGTTTCCTGCAGCTCCTGTAGTTTCCTGCAGTGCTGCCTCGTATTATTTCAAACATATTGAGCTGAAAAAATAACCATTACAAAAATAATTGTTATGTCTTTAAACTACCTAGGATCCATGTGGGGCCCAGAGGAGAAATAGGGGCAAGTGTTCTATAGTAAGGGACATGAGCCTGTTTCGACCAGAAGGGGCTATCCCTGAGTATGCAATCCAGTACCTGCTACTTGGCCCCAGAGACAGCAATTGATCCATGCTTGCATTTTATTTCAAAAACACAACCGCTTCTAGCCTGCTCAGTCGGCAGCTGCTTGTTTTGGAGGCAGAAGATACCCATTTGTAAAAGTTTTCTATATCTACTTTCTACTTGGAATCACAGCTTGGCCTTTTATCTTAGAAGCAGCATTACTGCTCTAAGAGCAGAAGCAAAGGATACTCCTTTCTTCTAAAGCAAAGTTGGTCATATCACTGTTTTGTACAGCAGGTGTTAAACTCTTCAGGTAAGATATGAGAAACTGAAATTCACTTCATTCTTTTTGAGCAGAAAGAATTTATCCTGACTCCTTGGAAGTGGACTGTTCCTAGGAGTTCTGCTTGGCAATGAAAAGATTTCAGGATTCACTGGGCCAGTGTAAATAAATAATCTATTTTGCCATTAGAGTTCTGTCCTAACAAGGGAAAGATACTGTTTGCACCTCTGACAGCGAGAGAGCTGATAGATACTTCCCTCTCAGCATAAACTTGTGAAGGGTGTGGAATAACCCATACTGAAGGAACTTCACACATTTATGATATACAATTGATATAGTTTAAAACTAGAGAATGCTCTAGATCTTCTAGCTCTTCTAGCTATGCTTCTGGAAAGAGAAATCACCAGGAAGCTTTTGTGCAAGGCCAAGATCTTACTGATATATTCTCTCAGAACAAGGGAGGCCAGAGAGGGCATGGAGGGCATGTGAATTCCAGCTGGCCGTAGGGGTGAATCTGGTGCTGGCAACTTTGCGTTGACAGTGCTTTAGAGCTTAAGAAGAGGAATAGTTCTAAGCATGAAGGAAATTTTGCTGACAACTCATAATGCCCAAACACAGGCACATCTCTCTCTGGCTTTTAGCAATTATTTTGAAGTAATTTTCAACATTGCACCATTAACCATAGGAATCTACATTTTGCTTACATCCAGTTTCTGGTAACTATGTCTTTTTGTAAAAATCAGCCTGCTGTAGGTTTGGAAGTATAAAGATAAAAAAGTTGGATAAGTGACTCAAAAAAGTGGCTCAGAGCAGTGAAACTAGTGAAGTCTGTTTTTCCCTGGATATGTACCTTCTATTTAGATTTTCTGATATTTAGTGAAGTGAAAATTTCAACTGGTGCTTTTTGATGTTCTAGGGCATTCATAATATTTTTCTTCCACATGGATTCTTCAGAGTCTGTGAAGAACTGACCTCATGCTTCAATCTTTTCCTCAATAAAAGCAGTAATAAAACCTGTCTCTTTTCTTCTCCCAACTGTCTTATTTCCAAAAAAACTTGTAGGACCTTAATGTACTGAGATCTGAACTCCTCAGTCAAATCTGATTGAAATTGGCCAACAGCTTCAAAAGCTATTAGGAAAGGACAGAGAAATATACCCTCACACACAGCGCCAGAGTGTTATGTAAGTTCAGTGAATTTCCCTAGGAAGCCAGGTTAAAAATCTCCTCTGAGCATGTACAGAGGCACCAGCTATAACTTTAACAGCCATGCTCATGTAAAAAGGTCAATCATAAAGAATATATGCTACATAGTATTCTAGAATCAGTGTTTTAATATCAGAAAGTGGAAAAGAATTCTCAGAGAAAAAGGAACCTCTCAAAGAAAAGGAAACCACTTCAGTACAATTCTGTTAATAAAAAAACATATCAGAAGCTTTTACAGTATTAAGTCATAATCATGCTTTCACCTTCTATTTTAGCACAAATTACCATTAACATAGAAAAATGTTTTAATCCTTTCAAATTCATATGAAAAATGTTGCATTTATTCATGAACCAACAGAATGAATAAAAGGAATGCCATTACTTTGCACTTTTATCTCCAGAAATTCTTAAATCACCAAGGAATCTGAAGCCTTTCTGTCATTGTTCTATATTGCCATTGTGGCAAAAGAAACACATGCTGTGCTCCACTATGACAAGAGAATATTGCGAGCAGTGTCTAACATTTGTTTAGTGCTTTTAATCCAAGATCGAGATTTTGTCCTGGGAAACGCACGTTATAATAGTACCTAAGATTTTAAGGATCTGAGATTAAACAATTAAATAGGAAAATGAGAGGAAGAAGGAAACAACATTTACTTAAGGAGCTCCACATTTTTATCACATGTGACCAGTTTGTGCAGTCTAAATTTAGATATAGAAACCTGAATGAATGCCTTATAGAAGATGATTTATCCTGTCTCTCGATAGGTGGGCAAAGAAGCAAAGCCTCCCTAGAGAGGACCTATTTGTCTCCTTTGAATATGGAAGACACATCACTGAAGAGATGCCTAGCTTTTTAATGACTGAAAAGAGTGTGATGAAGGATCCTATCACTAGAAATAATGGAGAATCCTTGTTAAAAAACCTTTCCCTACGCTTGTTTCTCTTTCTGCATACCCTTTTAATGTAAATTGTGTTATATAATCACTCTTAATTTATGCATATACACTGCATTCTTCTGTCAATTATGCCCAGGATTAATGATTTTGTCTGAAAGCTTCCTAAACTCATTGAGAGTCCTGCCATTGACTCTGATGGCTGTTTTAAGTTCATCATGCAGAGCCATTTTGTGTCATAGGGCTATGTAAATTGAAATGCATCAGGCTGTTGTCTATGAAGTGCTTTTTGTCACTTCAGATATTGAAAGGCAAAATCACACAAAACCCCTCTGTATTCTCTTTGTAAGGTTGTCTGAGAAGATAGAATGGTGGCTTTGACTGAAAAGAGAATGATACCCTTTTTCATGGCGTAGTTCTGAATAATTTTATAGAAATGATCGGGATTATCTGGGATTTACTGTGTATTAATAAAGAGGAGAATCTGATGCAGTTACAATGTGACTGGCAGGTCTGATAGGAGGAAGAGCATGTCTCTCTTCAGGATCCTCCACGTTAGGTCAGTCAGCTACTGTCTGACTTATTTGGGGGTTATGTTCTTATAGATTTTATGGGGGAGGGATATGGTGGAAAACACTGCCATCAGTATGGGAGTGTTCATTTTTGCATTCCTGAAAATAACTGCTGGCTGTGCTAAGTGGAGATAATTGGTAGGAATCGATTAGTCTCACAGGAGGGTGTTGTTAAGGGTTGAGCTCTCTGCACAAAGTGCCCCTTCTGCATTAACTGCTTGAGAAGCATAACCTCACCTACCCCAACAATCACAGGGCAGGAGATTGATATACTCCTTTTTCTTTTTCTTTCCTCCCCCTTAAACTCTGCAGGTCAGTCCCACCCCAGGGTGCATCCGGGCGCTAATGAAGATGTTGTACTGCCCTTACTGCAGAGGACTTCCCACTGTGAAACCTTGCAACAACTATTGCCTCAATGTAATGAAGGGCTGCCTAGCAAATCAGGCTGATTTGGATACTGAGTGGAATCTGTTCATAGGTAAGAAGAGTTTAAATATCAGGAGAAGGAAATGCTGGTAATAGCAAATATCTGCAGAGTTTTGTGAGGTTAGAACATACTGGTGGTCAATATTTATGGGGAAAAAGTAGATAATTATCACTTCTTAACTGACCTTCCCATCCCAGAGCCATTCTTATGACATACATAATGCTAATTGTGTCCTGTTAAGATTTCTGAGCTGACTTATTACATGATACGTGAAATACGGAGAGAAAGCTCTGATTGAAGATATGATAACAAGTTTAACATTTGAGAAATAGTGTAACTGTATATATTGGAACTGAAAATAAGGCTTTTGAAAGCTGAAAAGATAATAACACTGTTTAATATCCAGTCAACAAAGTGAAACTGCTGCTTTTCTTCATTTTGTTACTTTCTAAATGCTAAAATAATAAGCAACGAGCTTAAAAAGTTGCATACATGGCAAATTCCTAGTTCTCTTTTCTGGGTTAAAATATGTTAATGTTTTCCTTTCAGTGT
>JAVCKT010025576.1:19599-32559 GCA_032273925.1 Rhynchotus rufescens | reverse complement strand
ATCATGACACCAAGACTTCCTACAGAATTGGAGACACCTGGAGCAAGAAGGATAATCGTGGAAATTTGCTTCAGTGCATCTGTACTGGTAATGGCAGAGGTGAATGGAAGTGTGAGAGACACACATCCCTGCACACTACTAGCACTGGTAAGTGGCATGTCAATAGTGTCTAGGGCAGGGGAAGGCTTGAGTTCTCGCACATTGGAATGACTTAGACTTGACTTTGAATTGCACCATCCTAATTTAGGCATTTAGGAATTCTGTCAGGGAAAGATTAGCAAAAAATAGGGTCAGAGTTTGGGAGATGCCCCTTTTGTGCCTACATAGTTATTAATTTATGCTTAGTTTCCTTGCCCAAATGGGGTTTGTCCATTGTTGTACAAATACAACTGCATGCTTGATCACAATGCAATAAATAACATCTAGGATAATGCATCTATAGGAAATATCTTCTAGCTCCCTTTTGGAAATATGACACTTTGAGTTAATATATGGATTTGGTGTATTTGCCTTAGTAATTCAGACTTCTTTTAAATTCGTCTCTGAGGCTGTATAACTTATCTGACAAAACAAACCATGTCTGGTTGAGCTTCAGAGAACAGCAATGTCACGAGATGTATACAATCCCATTTCATTAAAACATGAACATCAGGTATCTTGCAACTTTGGTATGAAATATCTAGGAGGTAATATAAGCCTTCTGCTCAAGTTCTGTCAGCACCTATAGCTACTAACCATATTAAGGATCTAGTTTTCTGTCTGCTGTGTGCGGAGTAAATCATCTCTGCATTTTCATTTAGTAGGTGCACTGAGTTTGTCTTGGTAAAACACTCAGCTGTAGGTGCTCAGCAGGTTAGCTCCAGAATCTCAGAAGGTCTACACTTGAAAACGCACAGAGCTTGCAGGTGCCACCGCTTTGCTGGCTTTACTTCCTCTTCTACAGCAGAGCTGACTTGAGGAGATTGCTGTAGGAAACATTAGCAATGTCCACAGTATAGACAAGAAACTGTTTTGTGTTTCTCTATTAGTCAGAATGACAACTGACCAAAAACTTTGATTCAACATTGAAAAATTCCAGAGTAAAGGAATACATTTGTTTCTGCTTCAATGATATGGAAAACTCAAAATGAATGTTTTGTTTCTTTGCTTCATCCCCCTACCTTCTCAGTGCTTCTTACAGGTCTTAGTTTATTCTATATTTCCATGAGCTAAAATGCTTTTTCCAAAACAAAACCCTTCAGTTTTTATGGTTAATGATTATTAATTAATGATATGAAAAGGAATATTTAGAATGTGTCTAGCGAAGCTAAGTGTTGTAATTAAATTGGTGAAAAGTACCTAAGACTTTATTTCAGCATTTAACAGAAGCATTCTCTTTAGCTTTGCATGTAATGCAGGATATCCAGTCTCATTTCTCCTATGTCCTGCTGCAGGTTCTGGCTCTCCTAGCTTTACGAATTTGCAGACTGCTCTGTACCAGCCACAGCCTCAACAGCCCCAGCCTCAGCCATATGGCCAGTGCATCACGGATAATGGAGTGGTCTACACCGTGGGAATGCAGTGGCTGAAGACACAGGGAAGCCAGCAAATGCTCTGCACCTGCCTGGGCAATGGAGTCAGCTGCCGGGAAATAGGTATGAGTTTGTGTTTGGGGCCTGAGAGAGACCAAAAATGGAGACAGGTTCAAGGGGAGAAGTGATAACTGCTTTAATTATTCAAAGCCTGGCTTTGGAGGGGTACAGACATTTCCCAGTGAGCTATATATAACCTGCAGAGAGGAAACGGAGCCCTTGGGAAGGAGCATTAATAATTTTATTCAAAGCAAGTTGCAATAGTATATATTTGGGAAGAGTATAAAAAAAAGGGCTCTGGGACTAAGTCTTCGGTTGGTATGTGTGGGCCCAGGTCCTTGAAAGTCAGTATGGGTTCACAGTAGCTGGAGATTTGGCCTGGGGAGGCTACTGCTGTTTTGGAGCCCTAAGATCAGGGATTGCTTTGATCTAGAATCTAATGCTGTGATTTGTTTGTGTTAAAGCTGCAACTCAGACATATGGTGGCAATTCTGATGGAGAAGCCTGTGTTTTGCCTTTCACCTATGATGGGAGGACTTTCTACTCCTGTACCACTGAAGGACGTACAGATGGGCATCTCTGGTGCAGCACCACCTCCAACTTCGAGCAGGACAGGAGATATTCCTTCTGTACAGAGCAGAATGGTAGGTTCCTCTCTGAGGATCTTCACATGTGCATGGCCCTCATAAGCAGATAGGAGCAGAGCCTGTAGCAATAGGCTATTGGAACAGTCCTGTGATCTAGACGGACTGCAGGCATGCCCCAACATCCAGGCAGCTGTGTGGCCTGAGGATTATGTGAAGGCAGGATTTCTGTGCTCTTGCTACCTTTGGAGGGTAACCAGGGTGAAACAGGTACAGCCTGATCTTCTGTCTTCCCTGGACTGAGCTTAGAACAGGAGTTCCTAATCAGGGTAGAGCTTAAGCCTCAAAGATACTTCATCTTTGCTTGGCTGAGTTGCAAGAGCCAATGCCCATATTAGGCTGCAAAGGAGAGGCTCTCCATGAAGCACAATTCACACAGTCCTCTGTCACTCCCTCAGTCTCAACTTTCTAGCCAGGCTGCCATATATAGCAGTAATTCTGATGGGATCTGCGGTCACTGTGCTCAAGAGATGGTGCATGACTAATGCAGCAGCATTCCCTTCGCTGTGCATGGTCGTGTGCCCTTTACAGCACAAACCTACCTGTGTGCTTAGGCTTCCTGGGAAGCCCATCAGACAGACATCCATGGAGCAGTATCCAAGCAGCCCACCCTGGGATCTGAGCCTGGAGAGAATGTGCAGAGAAAATACTGCTGCTTATACTGCATAAATACTGCTATTTGTGTTTTTTTCTGATACAAGCCAAGTTCTTTCCAGCATATGTAATGCCCTTTTAAAGAAAGAAAACCCTGCTCCCCTCCTTGCCCCTACACATTCTTGTTTGAGCAGGAATTCCTGTGATATACTGTGGGAATAAGAAGTACCAATACAGAGAAACCTAAGCAAATGCTTCCTTATTCTGCATTACTTGTAAACGAGTTGCTCAAGAGGTGAATAGTTCACGTAGATTAGATTCCTCTTTCTGCTACTGCTTGCAAAACAAAGATTGCAACCTGCAGGGAGATTTTTCACTTGTTCTGTTGTTCAAAACCAAGTTGTAACCTTTTTTAAGAACTCGGGCTTGCTTTTGAACCAAAGGGCACAACTGGGTAACCATCTCAATGAAAATACAAGTACTGGGAGAATTGAGATTATTGTATTACTTAGGCACAGGTACAAAGTCTGCAAAGGCCCTTCCCAGGTGTTAGAAGGCTTTGGTCTTCCCTCTTGCTCAGCAATTCCTGTGTCTTGGTCCAGCAGCTCTTTCCATAGCAATGTTTGAACTGTATTGACCTTGTTTATGGCTTGTATTTCTAGTTCTGAATTAATTCAAGCCAAAAAGAGATTGATGAATAATATGACAAGGAGTATACAGAGAAGGGAAGAAATAGTGGTTTAAGTGCTTCATGCCTGCTAGGAGGGTGCACAGGCTTCACTTGCATCTTTTTCCTTTTTCCTCTTACGCAGTTTTGGTCCAGACACGGGGTGGCAACTCCAATGGTGCTTTGTGCCACTTCCCTTTCCTGTATAACAACCGCAACTACACGGATTGTACTTCTGAGGGACGGAGAGACAACATGAAGTGGTGTGGAACCACTGAGAACTATGATGCTGACCAGAAATTTGGTTTCTGCCCCATGGCTGGTAAGACCATAAATAGATTATGGAGTACTTGTAAGGAATCATTTGAGCTGCTAAGTAAAGAGCTGGCTGTCAGTGACTGAGTTATTGATGACTTCCAACAAGCTCTTTCCCAGACCAAAACCCTTTAAAGAATTTGAGTTTTGTGTTCTTTCTGCTCACTAATGAATTTTGACAGCCTTGGGCAGCACAAGGAGACGGAAGTTTGTTATTCTTCTGCTACCAGCCAGTGGCAAGCGTGGTTGGCAGCTAGTGTAAACTGATGCAGATTCATTAGAGCATGTTGTAGTGTCACACTTTATAGGAAGTGAGATTGTGATTTTTGTATCTGCTAAAACTTTCTCCCTCATCTCATCACTTCCTTTTGCCTAGTATGTGGACAGGGACAAGAGGGTACTTAAGATGTGGGTTAACCTGGAAAAGAGAGTCAAGCCAAGATCAGTATGTGATCTGTTCCCAAACTCCATGCTTGTCTGGGTAATGTTGGGAATGGGCATGAGGATGGAGGTTACTTAAGAATAGGACTCTTGGTTTTTGAATGACAGGGCTTTGCAACTCAAAACAATTCAGCATCTGTGCTCTTCAATGGCTTATGGAACTCAAGTCTTTAGGTAGCTATGCTTGTGTAAAGACATATACATAACTGATTCATTCACCCAGCATCTCTTGGACGTTCTGCAGAAGTTGCTTCTTTTTCTAAAGAGAATTAAAAGGAGTGAACCCCTAGGAGGGTTATGCATTTAGAGAACATCACCCAACCAAAATGGTATTTGAAATGGAGTGGGTTTCTACAGCTGCCTCGTTAAGATGCAGAAACTACTTCACAGTATGAAGAAGCACTTGCAAGTGGCCTGAACCTTTATGACCTTGTTAACTCTAGCCACATAAAACATCTTGCTCTCTTCCTAACCAGCCCATGAAGAAATCTGCACTACAAATGATGGTGTCATGTATCGTGTTGGGGACCAGTGGGATAAGCAACATGACATGGGCCACATGATGAGATGTACTTGTGTAGGAAATGGCCGTGGAGAATGGACCTGCATTGCCTACTCCCAGCTCAGAGGTACTGTACTTTGTGTTGACATCACAGTCTAACTGTTGGAGTGGGAGAAATGGTTTCCTCTCAATTCCCAGCACTGGGAATTGGAGCCCTGATTCAAATCATAAATATGCAATTATCTTTAGAATAGAGGGGGGAATCAGAAGGACAATGTGGAGTTCTTCCCTTGATTGCATGCTAGAGAGGTACAGATTCAACTTTTGTAGACTAGGAAGCAGAGGAACTGTGATTTGGCTCGTCCCTGCCTCCTCCTGTCTACATTTAGGCACTGGTGCCGTTGTGGCTTTATGGAGAGCAGAGGTATTTCCCCCTCTCATGAACATACGAGGCCCCAGACTAGTCTGAAGTCTGAGTGCTGAGCTGTCTGTTTTATTGTTCTGCAGTGCAGTTTTCAATTTGTCTGTGTTGGATGAATCTCGTGCTCGCTAATCTCGGTGCTGCCCTGCCAACTTTTCATATAGATTATTTTTATTTACAAACTTCTGTAAGTGGCCCAAGTAGAGAAGCGCTTAAGCAACACCAGGAGGTGGGGGTGGAAAATTAAAAGCACAGACATTTGATCATCCTACAGCTAGCTCACAGCATTGGCTTTGTGTCTGGAAAAGGCTGGGAGTGGGGGTTGCTGTCAACATGCCAAGAAAGGGCTTGAGCACCACTGCTGAAACGGGATATAACTTATAGGGGAAAACTCAAAGACTTGAGGAGGCTTTCTGTGCACTCCCTCAGAACAGTGAGAAATGCACAGCTAGAAGTTGGTCTGTGAAACTCCTTTCTCAGCATAGGCGGCTACTTGTCTGCAGTCTCATCCCTGAGTTAATGGTCTCCCTTGATGGAGGGGCAAGGGAAGGAGGTCTGCCCTTTCTCAAAAGCCAGAGGTTATCTAAGCAGGACTGTTAAAACATTAGCAACCAGAGAAGGCCCTCAGCCCCCATTGGAGCTGTGGTGTGGGAAAATATGATTGGGAATGAAGGTCTGGGATTTACTGAGTCACTTCCCCAAGGATGGAAGGCCTGTGACTGAGTCTGAAACTGAACTTAGGTCTCTTGGGTCCTGGTTAGCAAAACAACATGCTTATAGAGTGGTTTTCCTGTTTGTTTTGTCTGTCTTCTCCTTACTCTGATTAGATTGCCTTTAAGAGTTCTGGGCCATGTCCCAGGTTGCCATAGCCTCATTGACCCCTGTAGGCTGATACCATTGTGTTTGAGCATGAGATCTGGCCACTGCTTTTTGAAGGCAGAGCAGATTAGCAGGCACCAGTGACATTTTGGACATAAATACATGTGTTCCCCTTTTAGATTACAGCAAAGTGTGATAGAGCTTGCAGCATAAAATCAGTGATGGTTTTGGAGTAGTCCTTTGCTCCTTGCATAGCTCTGACTTGGGGCATAGTCACCAAGGTCTTGGCCTGGACTTTTGTCAGAGGAGGTAGCAAAAGAGTTAGTGTTCTGTTTCATTGTTTTCATGTGGAGAAACTGTTGCAGGGAATAACCAAGCAGTTCTATAGCTTGAGTAATGCTTAGCGTGTTGGACAGCATCTGACAGACTGTTTTGCTGCAAGTGGTGCCTCTTTATATGCTACTGGTGAAGGAACTCCACAGCAGTGATGTGCACATGCAGCACTGGGCCGTGGTGGTTGTAAATACTGGAAGGACTCTTGCAGGGATGGAGCTTGTCATGGTCAGCCCCTGTAAGCTGATCAAGAGAAGAGAACTATGTGCAAAGCAAAAAAAATTGTCTTTCCCCCTTGAGCTCTTGCTGACAAAGTGTCTCTGCTCTTTCTCAAACAGACCAGTGCATTGTGGACGGGATCACCTATGATGTGAACCAGACATTCCACAAGCGTCACGACGAGGGGCACATGCTGAACTGCACGTGCTTTGGCCAGGGTCGGGGCAGATGGAAATGTGATCCTGTTGGTAAGTTGCCAGCTGTTCCTGCTTGCCAAACATGGAGCGTAGTTGTGCAGGAGCTGGTTGTGCTGTGGTGAAAATGGTGTGAGTGAATCTGGACCCACTGTTTGCCTGATTTATGCCCGAACTGCACAACTGTCACGGTATTGCTGTATTTGCTGGAGGGGTAACCAGTAGAAGAATCTTAGCTCTAAAGAGGTGAGCCTGGGTTATTGGGCATGCAACAGAAGTTGATGATGCTGCAATAGCAAAGAATAGTGGCAACATACCTCTTAGAAGGTAACATGCTTTGGTGACTGGGATAGCAGAGCACGTTAGGCCAACTCTGGTATCTGAACTGTCAGCTTGGTAGATGGGGATCTCCCAACTAATTGCTGGTAAATGAACATGAAACCAGATAGTGATGTGTGAACCTGTTTTTGCTTCTTTCCTAAAACTTTGGTCTCCTCACTGAACTGAGAAAAGAGCTTCAGTATCCATGAACTTATCTTGGACTAAAATGATTTATTTGGCTGTTCTTTGCTCTGGTTAAGAGAAAGCTCAAGATGAAAACACATATAAATAGCACTCAAGGTTAGCTAAAACCATCATGGTTCTGTGCAGGAATTAAGAGATTTCGTCTTCTCTGCTTGCACTTCCTTCCCCAGTGAACCTAGTTTGGAACATAAAATCTGATTGTTTGTTTGATTTGCAGTGACTAAATCCAGGAGACCTTTGAACTGTTGCCAAAAAAATCTATTAGAACTGGTGGTTAAACTGCTTTACTTGCAGAAATATGCGTATAGGTTCACTGGAGAAACTCGGATTGTAATGCTTCTGAACATTATTACTTAAAGGGAGTTGGTGGATGAGCTCAGCAGTTTTGACATCTCTAATCTAGTCGTCTTTTTTATCCAAGCAAGCATGGTGTTGGTTCTCACAGAAAATTTCCATTGAGTCAGAAGTATAGACACAGGTCAGAGTAGGAAGCGCTGATGCTGTGCTGTATTTACATAAGATAAGCTGATCTGGGGTTTTTATCCATGCTTCTTTGGTTCATACAATGCTAAATCTAGAATGACTGCACTGGAAATTAAGCAGTCACTTCAGTCTCACAGTCTGGATTCTGCTGAAGCCAGTAGGAACTTTTTCTCTGATAGATACCTTTGAGAGCTGCGTGCCTCAGTTTTGGATAAGAGATGGACTTACTCAGTTGACTGGAGCATGATTAGTTTCCACAGTTAGAGTAAAAAATAAATCCTTTCTTGAAGGACATCCTGCCCCTTTAATTTACTGGGGAGCTTGCCAAGTGGATCTGTCCTGTACGTAATGTAGTACAGTAGTGGTAGTTGCAAACGTAGTAATGTTTGCAAATAAATACTGATCTTCACTTTTTTGTGAAAGAGTGTGTTCTAACTTTAGGATTGTATTTTCTGTAATAGTTTTGCCAGTGTGTGGTGCTTTAATTGTCTTTCTTGTGCCTTTAGATCAATGCCAAGATTCAGAAACCCGTACCTTTTACCAGATTGGAGATTCATGGGAGAAGTACGTGCATGGTGTCAGATACCAGTGTTACTGCTATGGCCGTGGTATTGGAGAATGGCACTGCCAGCCACTGCAGACTTATCCTGGTAAGAAACACAAACAAAGCCTCCAAGTGTATCCCCATGCTTTACCTCATCAAGTTTTGGTACATCATTCCATATCATTTTCAATTTCTAATAAGTGTAACTTCTGCAAACACTGGATTTCTGTAGCTTTCCAGGTCTCCTAGTGGGAGGCTCTTCTTTAGCAGCTCAATTGGCTTCCTTTTAGAGAACCACTTTTTTATCCTTCTTAGTAGACACACAGATGTCATGTTTAAAGAGAGCCAGGCTCTTCACAGCTGCTCCTGAGGCCAGAACTCATTTGGAGAATGACTGACTTCATGTAACCAGAGTTAGAGTTAAATGAGTTTAGATTGTTTCTTGGTATTTAGCAGTATCACATCTGCAGCTTCTGTTACCTAAAACTGTTACATGTATGGCTCTTCCTTTTGCACTTGTTGCAGAAGTGAAATCTGACACAGAATGAAGCCTTGATCGTTTTTCCCTGATTGCTGTCCTGAAATTAAATATTTGAACTTTCATTTGTCCAATCAGTTTGAAGAAATCTGTGTAGGTCCAGTCTGTGCTTCTGTCTGTTGGTTTGTAGTCTTTCTGTTCCCTGAACAGAACGGGATAGGAGGCATCCCTCTATCTTGTTTGAGGTTGCAACTGCCAGTATCTTGTCCTGAGATGAAATACTAAGACTATATTGTTATGATTCCTCTTCTGGGAGGAGAAGGCTATGTGCATGTTATTTGCTTCCCAACTAAACTTGTAGCATAAATGTGAAGGAACTCAATCAGAACTGGATATGGCAGCTTCAATCACCAGTAATTTTTCTATCAAGACAGATTTAACAAGTATATCAGTCTGCTCAGTACCTGCAGTGTATTTATTCCTTAAGTGCCCCCTGGGTGTGAAGAGGGAACCTGAGACTGATCATCTTGTGCAGACAGAGGATTTTAGTTTAGGAATCCTGGCTAAAGGGAGTTAATTCAGGGGCTCTGCAGCACCCTGAAAGTCTGTTAATGCCTCTTATAGATGGCACAAGCACCCCTTCTCTGCATGACTTGCTTCGTATCATGTGGAAGGTCTTTGCTGCAGTATTGAGCCAGGCCTATATCCAGCAGCCTTTCTGTCTGTCACCACACAACTAGTGAGCCAGGGCAAGAAATATGACACTTAGCAGGCAAAAATCAGGGACTGCCTTTCTTAGATTAGGAAGCAGGCCTTCTTTGGCTTTTTTATTTCCCCAGGAGTTTCTTTACTGGGGCTTGCTGAGCTTCATTGACTCCTGTCAGACTGCTAAAACAAACATCTCCCTGAGCTATGTGAAGTATGCACGCCTCCAGACTGCAGCCCAGGCCTTTGGGCTTTCTTTAGACATAAGAGTGACTGGAAATGTGTAAATAAACCAAATCTAGTGTTTCTGAATGTAGATTTGGGTTAGTTAAGCTTTGAAACATTCTGTGTGTGGGCACAGGTTTGTTTGGTTAGAAGTCCTGTTAAATATGGAGCAGGTATATGCTGCACAGTTGTCCAAATAAATTATTAATAGAAGTGTGTGTGTAAAAGGTATTTAATATCTAAAACACAGTTACCTGTGGGTTCTAAGCTGCTTGTTGCTGATTTTCTGAGGACCAACATGAGTGCAGCGCTGCTAAGCGTTCAGTGAGACCTCCCCAGCAGTGAGCAGAAGGGAGAGAAAGGAGAACCACAAAAACCTTTCCCATCTTTACCTAGAAAGCTTTAGAGGGAAAACATGCTCATTGAGCTAACCCTGCAAACAGGAGAAATCAGTAGCCATAAGCATTAGAGCACTCCTAAGAGCCCTGAACATTAGAGCACTGAACTTATATTTTAGTGTGTTTACGGGGCCTGATTTGTGCCTCTTCTGCTACCCTTCTGATTTGGTTTGTGTGTACCAGACGTGCTTCATCACTTAAAATCACTCCACAGATTCATGAAAATCCTGTATTCTTTAGTAATTGATTAGGAAAGGTAGTGAAATAGTAAAAGGCTAGTATCCCTTAGGGACTAGTCAAGACAGATCAGGCATTTGCCCTCACCATACCTCAGCATTACTTGGCAGTGGTTTCTTTTTAAATTAACTCCAACTGCAGAAGATACTAATTGATCAAAGTAGTCAGGTGCTGAGCAGCTTGCTGTCTTTGAACAGTGACTTGGTTTTGCTCACTTCTGTCTCTTGTTTCACTGATAACTTAGGGGAAGTAGGCCCAGACAGCATGTGCCAGCTCCACCACAGAATATATTCCTTGATTCATCAGTTCTCTATTGAGCACTAAAAGCATTAAGAATAAAATGAAAACATGACTTAGTCACGCTCTTTTTTGACTCTGCAAAAAAGACAAGGAAAATATCGTCATTATGTTAAAATTGAAATCTTTTTTCAGGAGCAACTGGACCTGTTCAGGTGATCATTACAGAGAGCACAAATCAGCCAAATTCCCACCCCATCCAGTGGAACGCACCGGAACCATCTCATATCACCAAGTACATTCTGCGCTGGAGGCCGGTGAGTGCCCTGCTTGGGCAGACCAGTAGATGCACTGTGAGCTCCAGAAACAGCTACTTGTTGAAAGCACAAGCCTTTCACCTGTGGAGTCCTCATTTAGCTGTTCTTTTCAATGAGAACTTGCACATTTCCTCATGAAGATTCCTCTTGTGTCCAAAAATATTTTATTTGGCCTTTCCTGATGGCCAAAAGAAATAGTTGATGTGCTTTCAGTGAGCTTTAGTTGCTAATTTAGTGTCCATGTCCTGTCAAGGCAACTGGCTTCATCTTTGAGGATCAAAAATGACTAGTGCTGTAAAAATGCTTGCTGTTATCATGTGTAAATGCTACTGATTGCTATTTCTGGAAACCCTTTAACAAAAGCACAAGCACAGTAAGCAGACTAACCTCATTGCTGTTCACTTTAATGCAGATCCGTATGAAAGCTTCCTTAGGCTAAGAAACAGTATTTTAGTACTGTGTACATGTCCAGAGTCAACTGAGATAGTTGTGGGAACGTAAAAATGTGTAGGATTAAGCTACAAATGGGCAGCATAGGATTAAACAAAGTCATCTTCCTTCTTCCATAAAGCCTAAGCCATAGTTGGTTAACCACTGCTTGTTGGCTTATTCACGTTTGAGGAATGATTTGTTTCAACCAATGCAGATGAGTTGTGTATATGTTCCCCAGAGGGCAATTTCACAAAAGACCACTTAATCATTAAGAACATTAGTACCTCAGTGCTGCCTCTTATTAAAGAGAACAATAAAGGCCCTGATCCAAAGCCATTAAAGGCACTCAAGTCTCTCTACAGGCTTAAGTGTATCTTGGATCAAGGCCTGAGTGAGTGGACTTGAAAGCACTGGGGTACAAACCTCAGAGAATGGAACCTTATTTTAGAGAATCCCAAAGACCTCAAACACAGAGTAGAAGGAAGGAACTGTTCTGTATCTTTTCAGATAATAGCTTAGAGGGTGACTGCAAATAGCCTTCCAATATGCATTTTCTAGCCTTATGCCTTTGGGAATCTTTGATAAAGGTATAATTTTTAGTGGATACAAGTAATGCTCCTATTAAGGTTCAAAATGAGATATGAGATTGCTTTGTCTTTATCCCAGCAAAAATTAATCACTGCAAATGCTACTAGCCCTGCTTCCTGGCAATCCTTTTTTATCTCCTTTGACTTGGCTCTGTGCATTAGCTGTTCAGATACCACAGTACCCAGTAACTGTGCAGCAGGTTAGGTCCCTGGAAGCTCCTGCTTACAGGCCCTGGAGTCTTCAAAGATACGAGCATCCTTCTTCTTGCAGAAAAACACTGGAAAGCCCTGGAAGGAAGCCACCATCCCAGGTCACCTGAACTCCTACACCATCTCAGGCCTGAAGCCTGGTGTGATATACGAGGGGCAGCTCATCAGTGTCCAGCAGTATGGCCATAAAGAAGTCACTCGCTTTGATTTTACCACAACCAGCACCACAGCAGTGACAAGTAAGTCAAACAGTGGGGTAGAAGTTGTACCCAGCAATACCTAAACTCATCAGGTAATGGTTTCCCTAGATTCTTTCCATTCACCTGGTATTGATGTGCATTCCAGTTAACAGGCAAGCAGTAATAGTTATTTATACCTCTTCTGTCTTGTAGGCAACACAGTCTCAGGAGAAACAACTCTCCTTCCTCCCATGGTTGCTACTTCGGAGTCAGTCACTGAAATCACAGCCAGCAGCTTCGTTGTTTCTTGGGTTTCTGCTTCTGACACTGTTTCTGGATTCCGTGTTGAATATGAGCTGAGCGAGGAGGGTGATGAGCCGCAGTATCTCGGTGAGACGTTGCTTGAGTCTGCCAGACCACTGCATGGCTTACAGCAGGTCTGGCTGTTTTCTGTCACAATCTCTGTGCCTGGGGTGAAGAATGAGGATTTTGCTGTTGTTTAAGTGTCCTTTCTCTATTGAAGCCCATAATCTCATACCTGAGGAAGGGTATGAGAACAAGGCAAGTATGTAGCAGTAGCTCATAATGCTCTCCCAGAGTCCTGGAGCTGAGAGCACCCTGAGCTAGAAACAATGTCTTTGTTTTAATATATATGGCTAGATTTCCTCCTGCCATGACTCTTC
>JAVCKT010025576.1:0-19010 GCA_032273925.1 Rhynchotus rufescens | reverse complement strand
CCCTGAGCTAGAAACAATGTCTTTGTTTTGATAAATATGGCTAGATTTCCTCCTGCCATTACTCTTTTTTTATGACTTATTTTAAGACTCATGCAACCTTAATAGCTCCTTCACTATTCTGAAGTGAGCTGCTTTGCAGACAATTTTTTTTTAAAACTGCCCCGAGACTAATTTCCTCTACCCCTTTGTTCCCATATCAGAATGGGCAGAGAGCATCTTTCCCACTTACTCTTTTGGCTACTTGTTCCTTCACAGATCTCTGTCCCAGTCTGCGCTGTCAGTTATTTTGTTTTGCTGAAATGTCTATTAGACTGTATATGTGATAGAAGAACATGAGCAAAAGAACAATAATCCTTTGACCCGGTAGTTCCCCCTGAGCTGCGGCCCCTGCTGAGCTTGCAGGCTTGGACTTATGACAAGGGATGGCTTGTGCTGGAACTGCCAGCAATTGTAGCACCTTCCTTGCCTTCATACCGACTGCCCAGACAGCCAGAACTGTAGTGAACCAGCTCTGAAGTTCATCTCCAAAGACAGAAGTTAAGACGAACTGAAGGCAGTTCTATTCCCCTTCTGATGCTTGGCTGCTGTCTGGCCAGACACAATAAAACTGTTATTCAGCTCAGCTAGGAAGATATCTCTGTTATGTCCCTTTGTGAGAAGAAAGGAGAATTGCTAAAGTACTTCTGTTTTATTTCTCTCCTTTAGATCTTCCAAGCACAGCTACTTCTGTCAACATCCCCGACTTGCTTCCTGGTCGCAAGTACATTGTTAATGTCTACCAGATCTCTGAGGAAGGAGAACAGAACCTGATCTTGTCTACTTCACAGACTACAGGTATGTGTGGCTGGGTGTTGCTGTGCTTTGAAAGCAGCTCTTCAGTAAATTGTTCAATACGTTTCTGTCGCCTCACATCCTCAAGCTTGCCATTCTCCTTTGTTATTCCCTTAAATAGCTCCTGATGCACCCCCTGAGCACACCGTGGAAAGCGTAGATGACACATCAATTGTTATCAGCTGGACACGACCACAGGCTCCCATCACAGGTTTGGCTAACTTATTGTGCACTTATTGTTGCTACTCATGCAATCTGAAATCTAGCAAAAAGAAAGCATGCAACTCTGGAAGGGAGGACAGGTACTTTTAAGTCTGGCAGTCTAGGAGAGCAGCTGGAAAGCACATGAGCAGTGCAGCGCTTGCCTGGCGTAGAGCTGAAAAGGTTTTGCTGTTTGCACTTGGGACGGCTGGATGAAAAATGGTTCCTAGTTGATCTGGGTTAAATAAACAAGCACCATGACCTTGTCTGTATATCTGTCATCCAGACCATCCCATTACAAACATGAGCTGCATAGGCCCTAAATATGTATGCCAAAGCTCAGGAATATTCTGATCCAGGTCAGTTTGCTCATTAATACAGGACATTACAAACTTACAGCTTGTAGACAGGGCTTCAGCAAAGGGGAGCTACAAATGCCACTGAAGTTCAGAATTGTTTTTGTGAAGCCTCAGTGAGAAGACCTGCTTAGTTCTGGTTTCTGGTCTTCCTTGTGCTTATCTACTGTCTGTTTCTGAGGACTCACCATACCTCTCTTGCTTTAGGCTACAGGATTATCTACACTCCCTCCGTGGAAGGCAGCAGCACAGAGCTCAACCTGCCTGACACTGCTACCTCTGTCACGCTCAGTGACTTAATGCCAGGCATTCAATACAACATCAGCATCTATGCAGTAGAGGAGAATCAGGAGAGTACTCCTGTCTTCATCCAGCAGGAAACCACCGGTGTCCCACGCACAGGTAAGGGCTGGCATGTTCTGGATATCAGCATCTCAGAAGGGTTTTCTGCCAGTGTGTGGAGCCAAATAGCAATGCAAATTAGCATTGCTGTAGCTAAACATGAAGTGCCATTGAATTCTTGAATGGGCCCTAAACTCTGTGTTTCTTTTTGTTTTTAATTTTTAAATTATTATAAATATCACTGATAATGGAGTTCTGTAGTGAGGTTCTGCTATTCTTAGACTGACACATTCAAGCTGCTGCTTTGCATTCATGGAGTGGGAATACCTAGGGACCAGACTGGAAGCTTGTCAGACGTTTGGGTTTTGCCTTGTAAGGCTGTGTCTTTGGAAAATAAAGATCAGTTTCGTAAGTTGTCCCAGGAGGGTTATCCTAAGAGATCTTACAAGCCTGGTAGATCATTTTGCCTCAGTACTTGAACTGTGAATATTTAAGGCTACATATTTTGATACCACAATAAAAGTCTGAATGCTTCACCTGACCCCTGCTTCCCCTACTCTCCCTTTCAGACATAATTATTTTTTTCCACTGCAGTTAGTAGGACTGGGAGATTGCTCAGCATTGACAGATGTGCCAGAATAAAACCATGTGATCTCAATTTGAAGCATGCACATTTGAAAAAATACTGGTTTCAAAGTTCTTGAAGTAACCAATAGGGTTGAATAACCAAACCAAAAGAAAGATAGGGAAAGAACTGGGATCTGATGTGGTGGCAATGGAATTTGATGGTGATGCAAGTTGCAAGCACATGTGTTTGCAAATGGAATTTACCAGGCACAAACTCAGCTCAGCCAAAACTCAGCTCAGCCTTTTTATGGTTTGGCATCTGTGTCTTCTGAAAATGTGCTTTGGTTAACTGCAGAGCAGCATCAGTCCTAACTTAACAAAACCTAATTTGAGTGTAGGAATTCAATGATGCAGTGCTATGGGCCAAACAGAAGAAACGGGATTTTCTTTGACTACAGTAAGGCCAGATCAACCCTTATATTTATTCAATTATAAAAGATGGATTTTAAGTTAATTATAGACATTCTAACCTTACAATGGTAATTTTTAAGATACTGTCCTTTAATTTTCAAAGTTCTTATTTCCAGCCCTTGGAGCACTTTTCAAGCCTTTAGTTCTGCATATACTTGAAGTTCTGCAGCATATTGAATCTGTAGGGTTTTTTTTTTGACAGCAATATATCATCAATGTCTTGAGGCATAAAGTACTTAAAGCAGTGTAGTGCCACTTTGAATGTGCAGTCTGCATTAATATTGTCTAGGAAGATGTGTGTGTATATATTTAAGGTAATGTGGCCACCTCTGCCAGTTGCTCAGGACTCATGCTAACACTCTCTACGATCTCTCCCTTCTCAGATGAGGTTCCCTCACCCAAAGATCTGCAGTTCGTGGAGGTTTCCGATGTCAAGATCACCATCATGTGGACCCCGCCGGAGAGCAGCGTGTCTGGCTACCGGGTGGAAGTTATCCCTGTCAACCGCCCTGGCCAGCACGGCCAGAGGCTGCCAGTTTCCAGGAGCTCTTTTGCTGAAGTTGTTGACCTGCTCCCAGGAACAACGTATCTCTTCAAGATCTTTGCTGTAAGCCATGGCAGGGAGAGCAAACCTTTGACCGGAGAGCAAACCACCAGTAAGTGTCTTTAGACTTCTTTCAGCCTTTTGAAGTGAATATTTCTGTTGTTTAAGTGCTCTGTTTATATGTTTTTCTAAGCAGTTCTAGCCCAGGAGGTATCCCATAAGTAGGATGACAGGGCTGGGAATTCCTTCAGTCAAACAGTGATCTCTTCAGCAGATTTATATCCCTCTAGGGCTTTCCAATGGGAGTTTAACTCTCATGGCACTTTAAAACAATTTCATATGGCTGGAATTCAACTTTTTTATTACTGGCTGAGAATTGATGGGCCCTGCAGTTCTTTTACAGCACAGATCACAGCCTGTGAATTCAATGATACCTCAGGGCAGATTTCAGTGTGACACAAGAGCATTGCTTAGACTGCTCGCAAAATCCCTATATCCTTCCTGACAGCTGCATTCCTATTTGGCTCCCCCTTCAGCAGGAATTCTATATGCACCTGTGAAGACAGGACTTGTTATAAAAGGGACTGTATTTCAGCTTTGTCTGACCTGACTTTCCACAGCCTGTCTTGCAGGCACTTTAGCCACTCCAGCAACTTCAGGGTCATCCCAGTGAAACCTGGGAAACTGATTTGCACTGATCTCGATGTCCTCTGGATAAGGGAGAGTGTATTTTTGGGGAAGGGTCATGCAGGATGTCTCAGTATGGCTGCTAATCATGTACTAGCTGTGCAGTGTCACCTGTGTGAGGCAAGGTGAGAAGCAGAGTGAAGTCTGGCAGCCATTGCTCTCCCTTTGAGAAGCACAGAGAAGAAAGGAGCAGTACCTGAAATGTAGGTTTCCAGTGGGAAGGAGAGTTAGCATCTGTTTTGTCTGCCTGTTTCTGATCATGATCCAGAAGTGGATCATACAGCACCTGGGATGTGGTGCACTGAACCAATTCCATTTACTGGATGGTACAGGAGTGAGAGTTAGTGCTGCCCCTTGACCAGGTCACATAATGCATCGGGTCGATATTCAGCTGCCTGTGTCATCTGCTCTTCTGACACTACTCCAAAGTAGTGTCCTTTGAAAATCCAGCATAACACATATGGATGAGAGAGAAGGAGAGGAAATGAAGAAACTGTATTTCTAACAGTATTTTCACACTACTTATCCATAGGTTTAGGGGCCATGAACAGTATTTCTTCCTCTTACCAGCTACCCTGACTATGGGGAGTATGGAGTTCCAAAATTTGTCCTTTGACTTAAGAATGTGAGTGTAACACAGATGTGAACACTCTCCATCCTCTTCCAAATGAGGCCTTTAAAAGCGAGAATGTGGCCAGGAGTCCGAAGCCTCTTGAAAGTCTTTTGAACAAGAGGGATGGAGTTCAGTGAGATCCATATGTTTTTGTTGCTGCTCCGAGGACCCTTAGCTAGGCATAGAGCATCCCCCTCTGAGAAATCTATATGCAGAGGTATACACTGAGCATGGACATTTGATTTGGACAGCACAGGCCTAGTGACAAATGGCTGGAATAGTTTTCCATGGGCTGTGAGTATCCACTTAACTGCTTTGCTTAAACCACAGTTCAGAAACTATTCCCTTAAATTGCATCCTGTAATCGAAAATCCTGGGAAAAAGAAATCGTTTAGAGTTCCCAAGGAAAACCCTGCAGCAACAGTCTCTTCCCACGGTGTAAATGCAATTTGCTTTTTGGCCTTTTGTCTACAAATAAACTGTGTGTGCATGTGCGTGTCTGTGTGTCTGCATGTGTGGCTTTTTATCTTCCTTTTTTTTCCCTTTGGTATAGGGAGAGGAAGTGATAAAAGCCTAATAGAGCTGGCAAATTAAATCGTGCAGAAAGGAAGTGACTGTAGGCTACAAAGCAGAGAAAGAAACAGCCCTTGTCATATGGGAGTTAACACAGATCTAAGGATCAAGAAAGGATATATCTGATTCCCCAACCTGTTATTAGTTAGAGATGAGCTTGAGGAGGGTCCCACTCCTTTGATCTTTAGGACTATCTTGTACTCTCTGGAAGTGGTAGAAAAGGGGAGTCCTTGTTTCCTCTTGCCTCTTTCTCAGTCAAAGAAAAAAGGGTGAAAGTAGCTTTTCTGGGACAAAAGCTGCTTTTCACTGTAGCAGTAGGAGGGCATGAGTCCAAACTGTTCTGGAAGAATAGTTAATGAAAGCTAATGTAGTTACAAAAACAGTATTTCCTCAGAAAAAAAGAGCTTGCTTCTCCCAGTAGCAGCATTAGCAGAGCCTCTTCTCACTGATCCTAGTTTCAACATAGGATTGTGGCCTAGAAGAAATGGGAAACTTACCATGTAGACACCACAACTTCCATTGCAAAGGCTGCCAGTGCTTTTGGTGGGAGAGAACTGGCAAAATCTGTCCTGTTCCAACTTCATCTCGTCTCACAAATGGCTCAGCTGAAGGGGATGACTCCTCTAGCATTCACTGGACTCAGCACAATCCTAAAGAAGCTCTGTCACTTTGAACTCCTGTTTGTGCTTTTCTGCATTAGCAGCCTCAGCAGATCCCAAAGGTTGCTCTTGCTCCAGTGGTAGTTGAAGGGGAGGAAGTGTAATGAGAGCGGCTGCAGTAGTCCCTTGGGAGAGATGAGCATGCTTGGAATTGTTTTAGAGCAAGTTCCATGCCATGATTATTTTCAAGTTGAATTAGGAATTATTTTTCTCCAGAAACTCATTGACTGGTGTTTATTTCTACATTAAAATGGCAAGGAATAGGGTATTCTTGTGGTTTGTTTGTTTTGCCCCTTTGGAAAAGGGGTAATATTTAAAGTAATATTTATAAATAAATAAAAGCTAAGCTAAAGTTAGGTTTCTTTGTCATTGCTGAACAGTCTAAACTGAACTAATTCTTAAAAAAAAATGCTGAGCATTCATGAGAGAGCAGTGAAATTCCCAAGAGCTGCTGGGGTGGCTCTGCCATGAGCCTTCCTTCCCCACGGGCTGGCGCTCTGGCAGCGACCCGGTGGGCACAGCCTCAGATACCCTGGTCTCCTGGCTCAGCACTTGCTGACTCGTGGTCATGTCTGCTTGGAGCCCAAAAGCAGGGCAGGTGCAGATCACCTGAAGTACAGAGACCACAGTGGATGTGGTTATGTGGTCCTACTTCATCTTTTTCATGGTCATACTCCATTTCTCTCCTCTGCTGTTATACCCATGGCCTAAGGGAAAAATACAGGCTCGAGAGCTCCACTTTTCACCTCCACTTTCAAGTGAAGTGGACCTGTTAGGTGGCTTGGCAAGCAGGCCTGTTTTGGCAGGGGATTAAGTTGGAAAACTCCATGTTTTTTCTTCTTCCCCAGAGCTTGATGCCCCCACCAACCTGAGGTTCCTCAACACCACGGAGCACACGGTCTTGGTTCTGTGGACGCGGCCTCGTGCTGTAATCACAGGCTACCGACTGACTGCCGGTCCCACGAGGGGAGGCCAACCAAAGACCTACAACGTGGGACCTTCTGCCACCAAGTACCTTCTGAGGAACCTGCAGCCAGGCACCGAGTACACTGTGTACCTTGTGGCAGTTAAAGATGACTTGCAAAGCAACAGAGAGACTGGAGTCTTCACAACATGTAAGTAAATGGGCACATATTCCTCTCTGCCCTGGCCCTTCAGAACTGCAGGCATGTACAGAAAGTGGCTGTTGTGACTTGGTTCACAAAAACGGTTTTTGGTACCCATTTCCCAGTATAATTGTTTGGGAAATGCTTCTGGTTCTTCTCAGAACTCTGGCAGGGAAAAAGCTGTTTGCATCAAAAAGCTTTAAGTGAAAATGGTATTCCATTTTTTCAGCAAAGCAATGGAAACTTCCAACTAATTCATTAGTTTTGAGGAACTAAATGACACAAACTTAATTTTACTTGTTTTTTTGCAGTTGTCTGGTTTGGGCATGACAAATCAAGGGAAGCAAAACTTTCCATAAAGCAAGCAAGGAATAATTAGCCTACATAAAGACAACAGCATCATTTCTCAGGTCAAACTGCAGATACAGAAACTGGTGCTAGGGTTGTATTTTGTCCTCTTTTTTTCATACTTACACTTTATACTTACAGTGTTAGCTTGAAAGAAATAAATGAATTGTAGTTGTGAAGGATGTTCTGTAAGAACTCACATACACTTCCAGAAAGAAGAAATAAATTCAGTGTTTAAATAATGATGAAGTCGTATATAAACTAATGAAACTCAAATGAAGCAATCCTCACTGCAAGCCCAGAACCACATCCTCTTTTTAAAAGACCACATGATTTCTTCTGTGATAATGAAGAATTAAGATAAGGGTTGACGCTTTAGCAAAATAATGCTATTGACCTTGTTACTCCCAGGTCTTTCAGCTGACAGAAATAGCCTTAAATATGGAAAAAAAAAAGCCACCCACATAAAAGCATTCAAATAGGACATGACTCAATGTGCTGTGATGCCCTCAAATGCTGAAGGCACTGCTGAGGGGTGAGATGGTCCTACCTGGGATGAGTGAATGACAAAAATGTCTTACATTCTTGTGGCCAATTGCAAAAATGACAGAAAAGTGTCTTGCATTCAAGTGACAAATGATGGGTGAAGGGGAAAGCTGTTCTTTGAGAAATAGTTTGCTTACTGTGCCAAGAACAACATTCCTCAAAATACTGGGGTTGGGTAGACTGAGGCCTTAAGATACTGTAGTACTTAGCTTTCTTCATGACCAAAACCAGCACTAGCTGTGATTAAACCATTTGCATATTTGGCCTATCAGAACTGTGAGCAGGCAGAAATTGTCTGTCAGATCCTCCCTGACCACTTGATTTTCTAATGTAGTAAAAATTCAGCATATTTCTCTGATTGGGCTGCTATGAGTCAGGTTTGCCAGTGGTTCAGTGCCATCACAGCAACTAGGCTGTAACTCTGTCTCTTCACCTCACAGATCAGCCTGTTGGCTCTGTTCCTCCTTTCAATACTGAAGTGACTGAGACTTCTATTGTCATCACCTGGACACCTGCCCCAAGGATTGGCTTCAAGGTATGGAAAAACAAAGTCCCTTGTTTCTTTATCTCATGCCTAATGAGAGTAGGGAGGATCAGTTAAAGCTGATGACCACAGTGAAGATAATATCACAAAGGGAAGAGATGCAAAAGACATGGTGCTTACAGAGATCACTAGGAATCATACAGGTATGTGGCTGAGCTTCAGGTCACGTTCACCAGTGAGACCCTCTGTAACCCAGGCCTTCTGTCCTTGGTAGTTAGGTCTCCAGTCTTTGTAGTAGCGGGTCCATGAAGGCTTGTGCCCCTAGAGTACACACCTCTGGAGTAGGAAAACAATCCAACTTGAGCATGGGTTACCTGAAACACAAGCTCTGGATTAATGTGAACTTGATGTGAAGCCTATAGGCCATGCTGCTCTTGGTGAATGGTGCACATGACTGCTGATAGTTCATGCAGCAGGAATTTCTGAGACTGAAAACAACCTGTTTGTGGCTTCTGTGCAGCTGGGTGTGCGCCCAAGCCAGGGCGGAGAGGCCCCCCGGGAGGTGATCTCCGATTCTGGCAGCATCGTGATATCCGGCCTCACCCCTGGAGTAGAGTACACCTACAGCCTCACAGTGCTCATGGACGGCCAGGAGAGAGAGACTCCCATCATCAGGAGAGTGACAACACGTATGACACGTTTGCTTTGCCCTGGTGGTTCTTTGCATGTGCTTCCCACGTGCCCTCCAGATGAAGAGCTGGGCACGGCAGTTGTTGCCCTTTCATCTTATCTCTGTTTGAGGTGTTTGCTCTTCGGACACATAAGTGATAATAGCCCTGGTTGAATTAGTGTGGGGTTATTCAGGAGATTCTTTTTGGCTCATTTTGAAGGATGAGGATATAGTCCACAGGGAGGGCATGCTGAGGGAGTTGACATGATTCTCACTGCCGTTAATGAACCATTTGTCTGGCTTCTTGCAGCTTTGTCACCCCCGACCAACTTGCGTCTTGAGCCCAATCCCGATACTGGCGTTCTGATAGTCTCCTGGGATAGAAGCACAACTCCAGGTAACTACATGGCACTCACAATATGCTTCAATCCTCTTCTGTACCAAAATGCTTTGCAGTTCTTTGGAGCAGATTTTGATGGGAAATTTGCTACCAAATCACTTAAGGGGAAAAAATATATATATTTTTGGATCCATCTAAGGAGATAATTTGAAGTTAAATATACATTGCAGTAGGACTCCTTATACTTTACATTCCATGTAGAATGGTATTTTGGAGTATGGCTATGTTCAAATATTTCAGCTGTTTCAGAGATTTGAAGGATTTCTTGAAATATCCCCACTGGTTTAAAAACAGTCTGGGGAAAGAGAAAAACAAAACCCCAAAAAACACTTCTGTCAGTGAAGAATGAGGCTGTGCCATTGGAAGGATGAGATTTCTGCAAGAATTCAAGATAAACTCTTCCACAGAAGCAGATGGGAGTTGTACTTTTAAAAGCCTTTGAATATCCCACTCCCAGCCAAGAGATGCGTCTTTTCTTAGCTTATATCATTAGATTGTCGGCTTGATAAAGTTTCAGCAGGAATGAAAACAATGCTGTGAGAACAGCAGGGCTTCCTCTTGGAAAAACCATTTCAGGGTAGTTGGCAAAGCAACCTCTTATCTGCTGGGCTCAGGGTGGCCAACTTGTTTAATGTTTAGTTCAGCTATTTGTTTTAAGGCCTAATGCATATAAATCCAGCAGCAATGGATATTGGTAATGCATATTGGTAAACTGTATTTCAGGCATCAGTGGGTACCGAGTTACCACCGTCCCAACCAGTGGGCAGCAGGGTTATACCCTGGAGGAGGTAGTGGATGCTGATCAGACCACTTGCACCTTTGAAAACCTGAGCCCGGGTGTGGAGTACAACGTCAGCGTGTACACGGTCAAGGACAACCAGGAGAGCCCCCCCATCTCTAAAACCATCACACAAGGTAACGAAAGATGGGCAGCATTTGCAGCCACTCAAAGATAAATTAAGATGAAGAGCTCTGTACTGCAGAACTTCCATTACTCTGGTAGTGGGCTTGGACATCATATTTAGTCTCCAGAAGCAGAATAGCCACACTAGGCTAGGAACAAAGCAGACATATTCCTCAGTTCTCTGGCTGGGCAGCCTATCCTGTCAGCCCAGAGACAGGGCATGTTAAGGAGATGGATCTGTCATATGTACCAAGCTGTGTGACAAGAATCTGGCCTGGCCTTGCAGGGCCCTGACATCTAGAGCCGAGCCAGCGGTTGTGGCAAATAGGGAAGTGGGGTGTGAGTAGGAAGAAAGCCAAAACTTCTGGTAGCAAACAGTGACAGAAGATCACTTCAGCATGAGGAGAAGACACCTGAGATGGAAAGCTCCACCTTCATAGCAGTTCTTGGACACTAGTGGTGTGTGTTTCCTTGCACTACATGCTCAGATGACTGCAAAAACTCCCTTTGTAGCCACAGCAGCAAAACTAATGTCCATCTTCCTCAGATGGTTTGATTTTGTGTTCCTTTCTGAGGGCTTTGTTTGTTTTTTGTTTCTGCTCAGCCCTGAAATGATGCCAGCTATCGTGTTTGCTTGCTCTTATAACACTGCTTTAAAATTTCCATGCTTCACTGAGGTGCTGTATGCTCCCTGTGAGAGAACTAATATTGTGATCCTGCCTAATTAAAGCAGTGATTAAAGCTTCAACCCTTCCCCATCCTCTGATGAGGGAGAAAGAGCTAAAAATGTATGTCTGGCTTTTAGCACTCTCTCAAGGTGATATGATACATGCATTCCATATGGATAAAAAATGATTTTACAGAAAAAGGACCATTTTGGCACTTCTTCTGTTAAAGATTTTTTCCACAGCAGGGCATTAAAATAGGACATAACCCTTCCTAGTAAAGTCAGCCTTTTCCAATAATACCATCCCATAATTCCTTTTCTAGTTAACTTGTTATGATCCAACAGAATGGATACGGAGTCTTCCTTCTTTGACTCCCATCTTTGTAGCTGATCCTAAGTGGGGAAGAATACCCATTTCTTCCCCTTGATTTCAGGATCACTCTGCTGAAGTTATGCAGCTAAAACCTGTGGTTTAAATCAATACTAACTTACTGATTTGAGCAGCTGAGGGTTTGGCCATTGTAGATGAAAGATGCAGTTACACTCGCCCAGTTCTGTTGGTCCTAGCGTGCAGGAAAAGAACAGCTTTGATATAGAACTAAGATCCATGGGCAAAACAGTCCCAGCTGGCCATGTTTGCCATGCAGAAGTTTAGGCAACATTTAAAAGGTTAGTAAAGAGGATCCTAACTGAGTGGCGCAGCTTTGAGATTGAGAAGTTTAGCTCAGAAATCCATATTGTGGCTATGTCACATGCTGGGCATAATCTCTGAACATGGGGATGTTGTGAATTTCTTAATGCTCATGATCTAAATATGACTTTTAACCTTTTTTTTTGAAGAAAATGTTTATTACTCACTGTTCTAGATCATCTTTTTTAGCACATGTAACTGCAGGAGTTAGTGGTAAGTAGAACTTGAGGAACTGTGGGCCAGATCCTCAAGCCATTACCAGGACTTGAGCTTTTTCCAAGTCCAGTGTAAATAGTTTGGATACTGGATTAACTCAGCTAAGCTTTACAAGGGTTCTCCCTAGCTGAGGGTCTAGGCCAGTTTAGCAGCTTCAAATGGATTCATGTTTTTGAGATCAGAAGAACACAAGTTAAACCTAACTGTTGAACAAGAGGATTTTTTTGAGAGCAGATCACTAATATGTCAAAAGAGTTGATTTTACTTGAATGTTATGGACAAGAAAAGGTTCTTACTCCTTGTATTTTCTAATGTGCAAACAAGCCAGAACTTTTCTATTTTCATCAGAAAAAGATGGGTCTTTGTCATATCATTGCTCAAAGCAAACTTGATGCAAGTTCAGCACCTAGCTTGCTTTAAGCCTTTCTGAAGTTTGCACATCTCAAGTGGGAAGTACTTGGTCTCAGGGGAACTGAATTTCAGCCTCTGCCTACACTGGGAGGTGGCTGGGGTTTGCCTAGAAGGGTATGATAAAAAAAAAAACAAAAGAAAAATTATTTTTCTTAAACTCAAGGTAAATTCTGCATATCACCTTAACTGCTTCTCAAGTTGCGTCAATGTTAAGTGATGACCACTGCTTTTTTCTCCTTTGTCTTTCTTTTGCCCTGTGTGTCTCTGCCTTTCCCTTTTGCTCTTGAACTTATTAGAGGTGCCCCAACTCACTGACCTAAGCTTTGTTGACATAACTGACTCGAGCATCGGCCTGAGGTGGACCCCGTTAAATGCCTCCACCATTATTGGCTACCGCATCACTGTAGTTGCGGCAGGAGAGAGTGTCCCTATTTTTGAAGATTTTGTGGACTCCTCAGTAGGATACTACACAGTCACAGGCTTGGAGCCGGGCATTGATTACGACATCAGTGTAATCACACTCATTAATGGCGGAGAGAGCGCCCCTACCACTCTGACACAGCAAACGGGTGAATTTTGAAAACTTCTGTGTTTCGTGACATGGACGGTGTTTCAGGCTGTCACTGGCTGTCGGGATGACAGGGCTTTGTGCAAAGAGAACGAGGCTGCCCATGGGGCAGGGATAGACAGGCCCAGCTCACTTTTGTTCCTAAACTGCAGCTGGGGATGGATACACACTTCTCAGTTTCTGAATTTGTGTCATTTTAGTACTGCAAATAGCTGCAGAGCTGCCAGGCTCATTCACGTTTGGCTGTTCAGTCTTTTGGGATCCGTTTGGAGGCAAAGCTGAAATTGGAGCTGTATAATTGCTAGACTTTTAAATTGTCATTTCCAACAACACATGAGTGCCAAAGGGTGGAGGCAGTTCAGCAGACACCCTCCAGTCCCTCCCCAGCCTTGATGGCTGGCTCAGCCATCAATCTGTTTTGCTGGTGGCCCTGCTCTTTCCGCAATGCCCTCAAAGATGCAGGTGCAACACCCGTCCCTGAGCACATGCCACTGACAGCCGTGTCACACCATCAAGGGTCTTCATAATGCATGGGTAGGAGGCGAGCCAAGAACTGGGTCTTGCATGAAATCTTCCTGTGTCTGAATTCTGAGGCTGTAAACCTTCCAACACATGTAGAAGTAGAGTCATAGGAAATTAGTCAAGTGCTCTCTCCTCTTCTGTGTGTGCATGTATGAATTGTAGACAAGTTGACTTTTCCGTCTGTAGGCTGCTGTGTGGCAACTTGAAGCCTCTCTTGGCTCTGCATCTGTAATGTGAAATCCAGCTGCAAGGAGCATGTTACTGAAACTTGCTACCTTGTTTTCAAATGAATCCTGCAGGGTATATTTCAAGTGTTGGGAATTGCCAAGAGGTTAAAGGAGCCTGACAGCAGTGCAGACATTTTTCTCTAACTGTAGTAGAACCAACGTAGTTTAGAGGTCCTGTTTGCATGGTTTTGACTCCGTAGTCTGTTGTGCATGAGACAAGCTTCTCCGGTGATTTCCCTGAACGTGCATCTTGATCAGCTCTTACCTGGGAGAGAGTTTTGAGATCCGTTTGCTCTTTGTACCTAGCTGTGCCTGCTCCCACTGACCTCCGCTTCACTAACGTGGGGCCTGACACCATGCGGGTGACTTGGACGCCACCGGCTTCCATCGTGCTGAGCAGCTTCCTGGTGCGCTATTCCCCCGTGAAGAAGGAGGAGGATGTTGCAGAGCTGACCATTTCACCCTCGGACAATATGGTGGTTTTAACAAGTAAGAAGGCTTACATATGTAAGACAACAAATGTAAGACCCCCTCCTATTGCTTGAGCCCTGGTCCATTGGGTAATAGCTCTTCTTCCTTGTTTATAATAGCTAGACGACTTCTTTTTTTAGTGCGTATTTGCACACTACAGCATGAGGGAAAGGAAGGGGCAAGTGCAGCTTTCGTGGCTGCAAATGAAACATGAATTGAAGGATAGGATAGTAGGGTCCTTAAGAGTGTATTCACTGAATATCCCAAACCAGACAGAATTCCTGGGGGGAGATGTCAAGTAAGATGAGGCAAAAGAAAAACTACTTTGTGTATGACAGCTTTTTGGGGGAGCAAGAGTGTAACTACCCAAATTCTCAGCTATCTAAGCTGCTGTCCAAGTAGCCTCATACAAACTCACACCGTGTGGTGTTTGCCCATTTGCTTTAACCAAGTTAAAGCCAAACCCGACAGTAAGGTTTTCCGGTTAATCCAAGGACAGTGTTGAGTCAGGCTATGGGGAAATTGCTTTGATTTACAGCCTGGTTAGGTATTAAGAGTAAATAGGTACTACTATGCTCATTTGACAAAAATGTCAAGGACTTTATGTGCAGAGGTCCAGGGAAAGGATCAGAATATGCAAAAGGTCAATGTTCCTTTGACTCTGTATGTTTAGGACAAGAAAAATACTTTTGGGAAGCTTACAGGACATGGCAACAAGACTGACTTTTTTGAAAAAATCTGACATTAATTTGCTGTACCTGGTGCAAAAACTATTTTTTTCACTCTCCTAGAAGCCAGAGTGAGAAACAGCATCCACTTTTAGAACAGGAGACTAGCTCTGTAGCAGTCAGGATGCCCCTGCTGTTTATCCCTGAAAATAATGCAAACAGCCTGAAAGCAATAAAATGAACAGCTTTAATTTCTGACTGTTCTTGAGGGTCAGATTTTCCATCCACCACTGATTCTCCCCCCTTACACTTATGAGAAATACAGTGAATGTTGCATAGGTTTTCAAGAGACTTCTGTCCATGAGTAAAGATCTAAAAATGTCTAAATTGCTTCAACTTCCACAGATCTGCTGCCTGGTACTGAGTATTTGGTGAGAGTCCACAGTGTTTCTGAGCAACATGAGAGTGCACCTCTGTCCGGAATCCAGAAAACAGGTACTTAGACTCAGCCTGCACTACATTAACAGTTAATATCATCCCTCGAATGTCTGTTAATGTGACTTTGCTGCTCTTGCTGTGTGTTGTCACCTTGTCGGTGAATCCGCAATGAAACATCAAACAAATTTAAATCCTGAAAGGGCAGAGGAATCTCCTACTTGATCATATCTGAAATACAGGTCTTTAGGGTTTATATGGGCACTGTAGGCTTCCCTGTGACTACCAACTACATCTGCCCAAGAACAAGCCTAAGGAAGAGCCTTGCCATTCATCTTCCTAGAAGCTGCCTGTGTGTCCTGAGGTTTGGTGATAGCATGTCTATCACCATATCTTCCTGCAGTTTAATTGTGTGACAGAAATAATATATTGGTCACAGATATAGCGTGTTGGTTGTGGGTGTTTTATGTTGTGCTTGTGCTGTAGCTGTGAGCAAACGTGGAAACCTGCTAGGCTGTTGATTTAGCGAGGACTCCAGATGCAAAGCAGTCGGTGTGCATTATGCAGTTATGTTGCAGTGCTTGTTCATCTATTTGATCCTAAATGCATGTGTTTAGTTGCGCAGCTGATTAGCATTTGTCTTAAGATTTGGCACTGGCTTGACATGGATTTGGCACTAGCTTGACATGAAGCTTAGTGCAGTATGACATTGCAGTGAGGTGATGCTGACCAGCAGTTCAGCTGAGCTCGCTCTTTCATCTCTGAAATCCCCAGGTCTCGATTCCCCCACTGGCCTTGACTTCTCGGATATAACTGCCAACTCCTTCACTGTTCACTGGATTGCTCCTCGTGCCACCATTACGGGCTACAAGATCCGGTATCACCCGGAGCACGTGGCTGGCAGGCCCAAGGAGGACCGCGTGCCGCCCTCCCGCAGCTCCATCACCCTCACCAACCTGCTGCCAGGGACCGAGTACGTGGTCAGTATCGTCGCTGTCAACGTCAGGGAGGAGAGTCTGCCCCTGGTTGGCCAGCAAACAACGGGTAAGCCCTGAGAAAAGATCTGAAAAGTTACCTTGGGACTCTGGGGGTCCTCTAGCAAAGTGGTTGTGGGTAAAGCAGTTCTTCCCTTCTAGCTGGTGGAACTGTTCAGGCAGAAAGTACCTTTGATATTGTGGGAGGGCCTGATCCAGAGTGAGGAGGGAGGACCCATGCCACTTCCAGATGATGTCAACAGGTCTTAAGGGCAGAAGATGGTTTTTTTAAGCTGGTATAAGATAACTGCTAAACTCCTTAAATACTGTTTTTCTAGTGTCTGATGTTCCAAGGGACCTAGAAGTCACCCCCACGAGCCCAACCAGCCTTGTGATTTCCTGGGATGCTCCTGCAGTGACAGTCAGATACTACCGCATCACTTACGGTGAAACAGGTGAGGGCAGGCTGCCATTGTCTGCACCAACCTCTTTTCTGAGGCCATTTGAAAGTCAGAGCAAATGGCAAAAGCAAGTCTGCAGCAGACAAAATAATCTTGGGGCTTTAAGGTCCTTGCTAGGTGTTTAGAGAAGACTTTCAAGTAGAAAATTTTTTTTTAAGGGAGAGCAAATTAAAAGAATGACTGCATCCAGGGTGCTTTAGTCACTGTAGTGGTGGATCTGTGTATTTCATTTGTTATTTGGAACAGACTTCAGATCTTTTGTCAAAGTCTCTTTTTGACATCAATTGGATCCTTTCTTTGATATCCTTTTTTGTTATGTTTTTCTAGTAACATAGTATGTGTAAAATGGAGCCATGCATTACTCTTTCTCTACCACACCCTCCCCAGGTGGAAGTAGCCCTGTGCAGGAATTTACAGTGCCTGGCACCATGTCCACTGCTCCTATCAGTGGTCTGAAGCCTGGAGTTGACTATACCATCACTGTGTATGCAGTAACTGGCCGTGGAGATAGTCCTGCCAGCAGCAAGCCTGTCACTGTCACCTACAAAACAGGTGAGATCTGTGGGGAGAGAAGGAGAAATAAATGGGGGAAAGGGACCCAAAACTGCTCACAGCTGTGTGTTAGCTTAATCCCATAAAGCTGGATCACTGGTTCTTACCTTCTTCTGGAACTCACGGATTGTGTTTAACCCATCATTTTCAGTAGAGTTGCATGTCATGGTTGACCTAGCATGCTAAGATGATGCAGGAGGGCAATGTGGGCTTGGACTTTTGGAGAAGAGGGGAGACCCTTTGAAGCCTAGCTGGGGAAGAGCAGAATAAAATTCAGTGAGGACCTAACAGTGAGAGGGACACCAGAGAGGAGGTGAGGAGGGGAGGGCTTCCTCTTGCACAGGTACTCACGGAAGTTATATTTACTGCCCAGAAATCGACACACCATCCCAGATGCAGGTAACGGACGTCCAGGACAACAGCATCAGTGTCAGATGGCTGCCCTCAACATCCCCAGTCACAGGATATCGGGTGACAGCTGTCCCCAAGAAGGGACATGGGCCCACAAAGACTAAAATGGTTCCTGCAGGTAAGGACACTGCATCCTTCATCAAATCTATAAAGAATCAAAAACATGACAGCTAAAGTTAGCACTGTCAAGTGTTAGGCATATGCCCTAAACCAGATTCTCCTTTTCTTTATCATTCTCCTGACTGCAGTAGAGTCTCATCCAGGATAAACTGGGGCAAGTTTTTGCCCTGTAAGGTTCACAGTTCTGTGAGGCAGCTCTGCTTCAAAGCTTCAGTCTTGGCAACCTCAGTGTCTCTGGGAGGCACCTGAGATTCAAGAGAACACCCTTGGATTTTCTGACATCCAACAAAACTTACTCAGAAGCTCTTCTGAGGGAGACCTGATAGTGTATGTGACTAAGTCCATGCTACAAGCATGACCTTTCTACCTTAAGGGATCTGCCAGCCAATTCTCAGTTTGCTCACAGGAAGGCTTTCAGTTGTGTTGTGTGAGATTTGCTGAGGTTAGCACTTGGGGATACCCAACAGCTCATGCAGTTGGGTTAATGTTCAATCTTATCCCAGAAAATGAAGGCTGGTCTCCTCTTGAGTTTGCTTTGTTCTGTTTTCCTTGCTCCCTGCTGTGCTAACTTGTCCTTTTAGCTGTAGGATTGTCTTTGAGCAGGTACAATTTGCAAATCTCTTGTTCTGCACTGTCAGAGAGGCATAGTTCAAGGAGAAGTTAAACCAAAGCTGTCAACTCTTAAGTCACTTTAATGACAATCATGAAGTGGCTCATGTCAGCCTCTCATTCTGGTCTCCTTAGAGGCTAGAGCTCTGTAGCTTAGTCCAGCTGAATAGACCTGCACAAAAGGCAAAGAACAGTTAAAGCAATTCCAAGGTAAAATGTGGAAGAGCCTGTCAGTGCTGCCATCCGCTTCCTTTGGCAAGCTTGGAGGAAGAGGAAAAGCTGTGCAAAGGATGAGGCCCTTCAAGGCATGAAAATAAAGCAATGGGGTAAAAAGCCTTACAAAACAGTGTTCATGCTGCAGTCTGTGAATATGATTGCAAATGCCCTTGGTTTTACCAAGTCAGTCATGCCTTCTGCAAAAACTTGCATGCGAAATGAGGCCTCCACAAAACTCCTTTGCGGCTGGTGGGCATCTAAGTCTTGCCATAAGAACTGCTTCACTTGTGGTCTAGCACTTCTGCTGTCCAACACAGGCTTTTCATGGTGGAAGAGAAGACTTTTTTCCAGCCTCTTTTTTTCCCTTATGACCATTTGCAACTTGCTTGTTAGAGGAGGGGCAGGGCACCAGGAGCTAATATCATCCTTGTTCCAAATTAAGCCACTGTTGTTCTTTCCTGGCAGATCAAACAGAAGTCACTATTGAAG
>JAVCKT010025575.1:0-34594 GCA_032273925.1 Rhynchotus rufescens | reverse complement strand
TTCCTTCCTTCCTTCCTTCCTTCCTTCCTTCCTTCCTTCCTTCCTTCCTTCCTTCCTTCCTTCCTTCCTTCCCTGTTCCAGTATTGTCAGCTGTAATCAAGCTATCTTTATTTAATATGTCTTGTTAGCCAGATGACATTACTCTCTAGGACAGGGAGGAGACTGTCAGGAAATAGGATAATGAACCAATAGATTGATAGCTACTAAAGAGCTGTGAAACACATTTAGCTACGTGAAGTATTTATTAAATATGTATTAACACCAGGGAAACAGCCCTTGCTGTCCTTTTGACCATTATGTCAGGCAGAGTGGAACAGGAAGAAGTGAGTCCAGGAATACAGAGAGGCTGGATGGACATAGTGATGCCTGGTGACACTGGAGCAAGATTGTTTAATTTTAAATTATAGCTGTTCTGTCTTCTTCAAGCAGAACCTATCCTGTGTTGTAAATTCTGTTACCTGGATCCTTGTCTAACCTTGATCTATGGATGTTCTCCTTTTTATGTGTTATGCAAAAAAAATCCCAGCTTTTCATTATACTGGGTGTGTTGGCTGGATACAGAACCACTGATCAAGATGTTCTGCTGCTCATGTGCCCACAGGGGTATTTTAGGTGCTTTGATCACAGTTGAGGGAAGTCCTTAACTATGCTCAGTCAGTCAGCTATCTCCAAGTTAAAAGTTACACTGGAGACCTTTCACAGAGCATTGCTAGAAGTACTGAGTGCTTCAGTACTCATTATCCAAGGGAGTGACCCTCAAGCTGTCTTTCCTGGAAGGGTTTCTGCTTCTTTATTTATGGTCCTGGCATGAGTAGGTGTTCTGGGTACCTGCCTCCCTTTGGGTGTTTCTCAAACCATTCTCAGTTTGTTGCAAACGGCTGACTAAAAATCCCTCTAGCAATGGTATTAGCTTTTACAATATGGGATTATTTATCTATATGTACCTCTATATATTTACTTATGCTTTATCAGTATGGGAAAGCTTTCTGGCCTCTCTCTTGTGTGCGGAGGAGTGCGCAGGTTTGGGCAGCAGCTGCTGCAGGCTGCGGTGCAGGGGCTGTTGTGCAGAGTGGAGGGTAGAAAGGGACCATAGCTGCTGTCACCCTTAGTCTGTGACATTCTGTTTCAGAACAAAAGGGATTTTATTCCATAATCACTATTTTCTTTTAATTTGCAAGTAGTTTTTGTGAATTTATTGGGGTCATTCCATTAACACTAGAGAATATTAAATCATATTTTTGACAGCAGAGAGAGGTGACAGCACTGAAAGTCTCTGTTTACATTTCGGCAATTTCAGCCTACTTAATGTTTTTCTTTAACCTTGCATGTTCATATTCTTGATTTTCTAGACATTGAGTTAAAAGCCAATGTCAATACAAAATTTCCTTGTTAATGATACTATTTTTTTTTTGCATCAAGTAAATATTTATACCCAAGAAAAGTGAAATTTCATTTTTAAGACAACTGATTACTGAAAAGAAAGGCTGCTGTTTTTAGACATAAGTGTAATCAACAGGCTAAATTAACCCCTCTTGTAATTCTGTTGAACGTACTGACTTCAGGGATAAATTTGAACTAGTTTTTTTTCCAAGCAGTCATCAGTCAGGTCTATTTTGTAGCCACAGTGTTACAGAAGTCGTAAATTAGGTCTTAGAGATCTGTTTTCTGTTTTGTGACAGAGAAAGAGATGTCTCTGGTGCAGCTGGTGGCTGCCGCAAAGGCCGGTTGAGGTGCCGCGCCACCGGTGCTCGTGTCCTGTGTGAGCAGTTGCCAGAGAGGTGCCAGGAGAGAGAAGGGAGGCCACGAGGGTGCCAAAGGGCTGGGAACAGGTGCCCTGCGGTAGGGCAGGGAGCGCACAGGTCGCTCCAAGGGGCAGGTCCACTGCACGGCACCTTGTGGAGTTGCTTTTTGCTCTCTGGAAAGCCATTGGTGTCTAGAAAAGGAAAAGCGGCAGCTTTTATTCATGGCTTTTATACTCTGTTCACAAGACATGAATTCTTCATTGGAAGTTGTCTTGTTTAGCACACCACAGCTTTTTTTTTTTTTTTTTTTTTTTTTTGCTGCCCTTGTGTTGTTAAGCAGCAGTTGGAATGGGAGATTAAGAGCGGCCTCAAGGAAAGCAGGTAAAAGGAGAAGGAGGAAGAGACAGAAGAAAACTTTAATAAAAAAAAAAAGCAGCCTGATTTTCTTGGTTATATCTAATATACAAAGACATAATCTTTCGAGGAAAGCTGAATTAACGGAGTCATTTTTAACTATACCAACAGAAACTCTGGAGAGTTCTGTGGGGAATTGTCCAACGCTGGAAAAGGGAGATGTTGCTTAATAAGCAGTTTTCCTTTTGTGACCTCTGTCATTTCGCTGATCACTGTGCATTAATAGCAGTGGCTGTGATAACAGAAGTTATAAATTTTTCAGCTCAGACAGTCTGTCTTCTTCTTCTGAGAGCTTAATCCTCCTGCACTATTTCAGGAGTTCTCCAGCCTTTATTTAGCGTTGTAAATTTTAGTCTCTAGACACACAGAAGTGTATTTTGTAATAGACTTGCTGAAAGAAATTTGTCAGTAGTAAATATCCCTGAGGAATATTATTATTAAATTTAGGATTTGTACAAATTCAAGTTAAGTTGTACAAAGTCAAGTTAAGCTCAGATACTTATTTAAATGTCTTCTAAATAAGACTGCATTTAAAGTTTTGTTTTGTTTTGTTTTGTTTTTCAGTGGAATTTGTACTTTTAAATCTGTGTGAAAGGTTTCTTTGTAAGTACTTAGCTGAATAGTACTCAAACAGTAAAATAATCTGGAAAAGCACGTGCAGGAGAGATGATACAATCTGATCTTTAAACATACTGTGAAGATTGGTCAACAATCAGGAGCATCTCCTGCAGAATGAGGAAAGCTCTTCAAACAGATGCAGACTTGTTGCACCAGTATTACATCTAGAATAAAAAACAAATTTGAATTTTTCCACTATTTGACCTATTTTTTATGGTCGTCTTGGTAGCAAATCATATTCTTTCATTTGATGTTTTAGTGCCTATGATTTCAAAAAGAAGATGAAGCTCAAATAGCTTTGGGCCTCACCCCAGATGTGTCCTGCTGCAGACACAGACTCCAGATCCTGGAGCTCATCACAGGGCTCCCTGTGCAATGCGTGACAAAGGTTAAATCCCTCCAAATACAAGCCAAGACATTTTTAGACCACAGCCCAGTAGTTACTATCAGCAAGCACATACAAGACAGTGGTTATATTACTTCTGAGACCAAGACGCTGAGGCTCTGTTTCCTCTGAATAGTTTTTTCTCTGTGTGTTCTTTATTAGACATTTTTGCTTCTATAGCTCTATCCATGCTGCTTTCCAACAACTGAGGTATTTCACTGATTTTTTTTTTCAAATTCTGCATGATTGCCATTCATCTTTTCAATGCTATGGATCAGCCTCATGGGGCCTTCAGGTGGAATTCTCTTAATTCAGAGATTTCTGTAAGTCCACAGCAATACCTGAGAAATTGCAGACCATCCTATCCTGGGAGACTGAACTGCGTTTCATGCGTTTGGTCAAGAGCAGTTCATCTGACAACTATAGTTCACAGTTCATCTGAGACCAAACAGAGTGTATTTAACTTGGACTGACATGTAAACTCAGGTCTGGACTTCACTCTTCACTGATTTTTCATTCTGAGTATTATATAAGTATTTAGTCTAAATCACAAATCATCTGTTTGGAGATGAAAAAAAGTAGACTTTTTTGAGGAAGTGGAGGGAGATGGAGACTGTTTTGGCAGTGGTATTAAACGGTCTGTCATGTAAACAGCACCTACCAGAAACCTACTAACACATCAAATATAGAAAAGTATTTGGCATTGGTCATCTTTCCAGAATACTCTCTGCTTGCATGTGGACTTTGTCTTCACTGTCCTTCATGTCTCTCATCCCTTTTCTTGAACTACTTCAGATATTAGGCTGTGCTTGCACTGTCAGAGTGCTGTCAGTCTCTGCAAGGCTACTCTGTCAGTGTAATAGGGAGTCCCTCTTTGGGAGGCAGATTTTCCTTGCTTTTTCCCAGGTTAATTCTGGATCTTCTCGTAGCATTTTGCTACATTTCTTTTGTCCCAGATGCAAATTACAGTGCGGTCTCATGTTAAATAGTTGCTGAGCTTCCCCACACTAGTTTTGCACCTGCCACCAGTCGCAAATTCTTTTTTAGTTCCTCTTCCTTTCTGTACTCAAAAACATATTGCTTATGGGCCTCAATTTTACGATGCACATTACTCTTCTTTCTTCTAGGGTAAGGTTTTGTGGTTAGCTTCACCTGGCTCAATTAATTTCCATTTTATGTGTAAAATCACTTCAAGGATACCCTGTACATGTTTTACTGTGAAAATGAGAGTCATCTTTTGTAACCACCTTGCTTCTTTATTAGGTTTTCTCTTGCCTCGGTTATCCTCTCCCAAATAACCTCTCCTTACCTCTGCCAAGGAGAGCAGAGCAATCCTATTTTGTCCCTGCAGGGCACATCAGCGTTTGTGAATGGTTAACTCTGATCTCAGATAACTCTTTGCCTTCTTGCAGGAAACCCAAGCCAATGGCATTATTTTAACCTTTTACCTACATAGCTTTCCCAATAACAACTACCCCTCAGCTCTGCTGCATGTTCCTGCTGCTCCGATTCGAAAGCCTGGCCTGTCCTGCTAGGAAATTCCAGTACTTGTTCCTTGCAGAAAGCCATACTCCCCAACACATTATTTTGCAGGATTAGCTACTTAAGACAGCACAGCTCCAAACACATATTGCTCCAGGATGCAGTGTCACAATGGGGTTGGCAAAGGAAGATTGAAAAAGGGCATGGGCCTGAGTTGCCCCAACAATCTGGCGAAATGCTGTGGAAAAAGCAGTGTTGCAAGTCAGGCAGAGGTGAGTCTCAGCCACCGCGCTGGGAGTGTGAAGGGGACAATACGAGACGCACTGAAATGTAATTTGGTGAAGCCTCAGAAAGTGTAAAGGTCACAGAAGTCCACTTGAGGTGTGAGAGCTCTTATCTTGTCCCTCTTGCCTGTGTTGCAAGTGACCCCTCAAAAGAAGCACCCAGCTCAGTCTAGTTGTATAGACTTAATGTGATTTGCCAGGTCCAGATGCACGTTAGATGGGTTTTGCTGAATGCTGTTTAAAATACGGCTTGTGTCCATGCCAGGCTTCAGGGACTTGACCTTGTCTGCTCGCAGAGACTAAATAGTTGCTGATGAGCAGTTGTGGGAAGGGCACCTCAAGTATATTGGCTGCTGCACACACAGGCCATAGACATGTGGCCAAATACATGGGGAGCATAGACTGCAGAAGTGGAAAGCGCATCGAGGTTTCTCTTAGCCTTGTTGATATTGCTATTAAATAGGCAGACAATAGTAGTAGAGAGGAAAGAAATAATAGCGAACTGATGCCACAAAGTGGGTTGATGGAGGAGAGGCATCTTGCAAGGCTACAGCTTCACTTTTTGAGTGCATCAGTTGGCAGGTTACCCGGCAGGCAGGCAGCTCTGCGCGCGCAGCGTCACGCGGCAGCGCCCTCGGCGAGGGCCCAGCTCTGCGGGAGTGCTGTGCTGCCGCGGGGCTGCACACACTTCGGAGCCACCACGTGGCGTGCGGGAACATGCAGCGCGGTGCCTGGGGGAGCAGGATGCTTCCAGGTGCGCTCTGGAAGCCCCAGGACCCCGTCTGGTGCCACTCCACACAGCCTCTGGCTAGCTCAGCTGCTCAGTGCTGCTGGAGATCGGCACAGCTCTTCCCCTGGAGGACCAGCTCAGCCGAGAGCATCTCACGTGTTCTCCTCCAGCAACCTTCAGTAACATGGACAGCTGCAGGCATGATGCCTGGGGCGATTGTATCAGTAGAGCAGGTGGGAAAAAAAACACTGAAAATAGAGCTGTTCTAAGAAATGTGTCCACTTTGCAGCACTGAAACAAAGAGGAGATGATGGACTCCGGCCTGCGGCAGTTGCCTGCAGATTTGAGTTGAGTCACTAATGATTTTTGATTTGGTGAGAATGCAAAAAATAATAAATAAATAAATAAATAAAGAGGGGTGGGAATAATTGTGACTTCAGTTTTCTCGCCAAAATGAAGGTCCTGCCAATTTGCACTAGCTTTAATGAAATAATTCTTCTGCTTTTAGTCTATTTTAAAATTAAATTAAGCTTGAAAGCATAGGTTAAAGTGACAGGCTGAGCTCTCTTGTTTTGATAAGATTGAAAGAAGCCACTTGATTTTGGTAAAAGAAAGTGTAGTCTTGAATAGATAGTGAAGTAGAGCTATAAATTCACTGTAAACTTCTGAATAGTTTTACTGGCACCAGGGAGTACTGAGTATGTTTGCTTAGGTGCTACTGTGCTTATGCATCTTAAGATGTCTGTCTCCTTTCCTCCCTGGAGAGTTAGTCTGAGGACCACTAACACAGTTAAATAAAAGACACTTGAAGACAAACTAGAAAGGAAGCATTTCATTATGTGAAGCAGTCAAGCTGTGAAATGCTTTGCCATAAGCCACCACCTTGCCACTCTAAATTACTGTAGCACTTGGGGGGTTTGCTCTTGGACCAGGTGCTTAAAGGTTCTGAGTGTGAATATGTTCTCCTCCCAAGGAGCTCAGGCCAGGGCAAACACTGAAGATGTTTCGGCAGGGCAGAGGGGCGAGAAGCTGCAGCACAGCTTGATAGATGGCAGTCCCAGTATACTGCTAAATTAAGCAGTTCCTCTGAAGGGCCTTCCAGGATAAGAGCACGTAAAGAACAGGCTGAGGTGAAAGGAAGGAGGAAAATGTGGAAGCATTTAGGGAAGTCAGTGCTGCAGTTTGGATGTCAGTGGTGGGGAGAAACTGGTGGGCACTGGGAGGGAACAGGTGGAGGTGTGGAGTGAGGGGAGGGGAGGGAGCAGGTGGGAGTTACATCAATCATTGACGTGGGCTGAATGATCAGGACAAGCAAAGAGCTAGAGAGAAGAGCAGTGTAACAGGGAGTAAAGGCCATTAAGGACATGGGGGAGCAGCTGATCCTGTTTAGGAAAACAGCCCGGGGTGCTGGGAGTGAGCCTAGGAATGTGATTCTCAGTTGATACTCAGCACAGATGGAGCGAATGGGATGAGTGGCTCTTATCAAACCTGCCTGCATGTTTGAGGAGTGGTCCTGTTGAAGAACTCTGTGTTGATCTAGTGGTTTGCCCTGCTGGGTTGTTTGGAGGAAGTGCTGTTACTGCTTGATCTGAAAGTGTGCTGAGGTATTTTGTTCAGCAAACTAAATGTTTTTCTTGCCTATTTGTGGAATAAGCTCTTCTAAAAGACCGTGTTTTGTTTTCCTGTAAAAGAATAGAGTGATATTTCTTGTTGTAGGCTGGAAACAAGATCGTGTCCTATGAAGAGGAGAAATTTTTGATGTGATGATAATGGAGAATGAAAGGAGTGTTGTTTGGAGAAATGTACCATGACATTTTCTTGGGTGAAAACACTGAGCTCAGGTGCAAAGGCATTGTGGTAGGGACAGGAGCCAAACTGAAGAATGCAGCACATCTGGAAGAGGAGAGAATGCTCTTGTAATAAAGAAGATTGTGCTTGTTATAGGGCTGCTTTTAGCGGGGTTATATAGCAGCAGCACAGCTGTTTGCAGACCAGTAGGACTAGGTTAGCTGGAGAGAAGGAATCGAAAGTAGAAGAGGATACAGACTGGTGAGAAATAGCAGCATGCTGATGGGTGGAAGATGAGGCCAAAAATGGGAATTGGAGAGGACGTTTGCAAAGAACTTCTTAAATTAATATTCTCCTTAAGAACCAAACAGATACAGATTTGCAGTTTTAAGTTGAATGGAGTTGTAATGATAATAAAACTTACAGCTGAGGCACAGGATGGATCCTTAAGCAGAAAATGAAAATGCCATCAATGATAGTAACAAAGTAAGAAGAAGAGAAGAAAAGTCTTGAAGAGGGTAGGAAAGACCTAAGTGAAGTTCAGTGGTAGTTTCATCACAGCAGAGAACAGATTGTGCAGGGCTATCTAGGGGTGATGGAGATAGTGAGTACTGCAAAGAGCAGTAGTGTAAGGGGAGACTGCCCATCTCCTCAAGTCTGTTCTCCTCCCTCTCTTGGATGTGATCCAGGCTGAGAAGTATGAGAAAACATAGATACTGTACTGGATTTTCAGGTCAAGGTATGTTTGTCTCTGTAAGTCTAGCTACAGTGCTCGAAGGCAGAAGTGTGAAGTATGATTAAGCGGCCTTTTGTGGGAGCACTTTCAAATGCAGTGGTATTCTTTCAACCAAAGTGGGTTGGGCTTTGGCACAACTTGCGATCACTTTGGACTTTAACTGCAAACAAAACAATGTCTGGTTTCTTGACCTCATGGTCTATAGAATACATTTATTTGCCCTAAAGTTTTTCCTGCTTGCTTTGTGACTCCTAAACAGAGCAAGTGTTTTCCTTTTGCTCCTTTGAAACATTCTCAGGGAAATAAATGTTGATGCCAGCTTTAAGATAAAGTATATGTGGTGGCAGGTAAGAGAGCTCCAATGTTGAGAGTCTAAACACTGGCATGTTAACAGTCTGCTTTTCTGTAGAACCAAAGTAAACAAAAAGGCTTAGGCAGTAAATGAGATTTGGTTTTGCAAGAATACCCAAATAACCATGCAATGAAACAACTTGACAATGCAAAAATGATGCAGAGAGAGATAGTAGCCTAACACTGCCTAGCCCTTCTCTTTCTCAACCTCTTCTGAGATCAAATCTGACTTAATAAAATAGTATCTGCTAATACATAATAGCTCAGCAGCTGAATTCCTTTGGGTAAATAGGCTGATTTGGGTATCAAATGTGGCATAAGCCTGAGTGTTTTCAAGTTTTAATAATACACATCAATTTAGCAAATGGCTTTAGAAATATACTTAGTCAATTTATTTGTTGAGGCAAACTTTCAAGATTTTGTGCTGAGGGGTGTCTATTTGCAAAATACATTGAGAGCAGAAGGTACCAAGAGACATGGAAGCGTAATATTAATGTCATCCTGTAACTACAAATCCACTCAATAAGCCAGGAAAAAGGATCTCTTCTGAAGATGTGAATAAATACAGAGGGCTTCTGTGGTGTCTGTTACTGGTCTACCTGACTACTCTACCTCTCTTCGTGTAGTAGTGCCTCAATGGTCTGAAAAACATTGTCGTCAGTCTCATTCGAGAGTCCCAAGATAACCCTAAGTGGGGAAACACCTGCAGGGAGATCCTGAGGGGCTGCAGGTTGGCCCTTCCTCCTCCTCCTCTCTTCTCCTGGGGCTAGCACGCGTTATACAGGTGTGTGGGCATAGGCTAAATACCGTGGGCATACAGGCATGCAGGGAACTGAACTAGACCATGTCTCTCTTTTCCTGGAATCAGGAAGCTTAATGATGCTGAGAGTGTTCTAAGAATGTACTCAAGATGTCAAAGTCGGTATCTTTGAAAGTGATCCATGCCTCACTTTATCTTGAAAAGAACAATTCTTTAATAAATCTATGATACGCTAATCCAGGGTATGTGAGGCAAGCCTGGTATTAGATGCTAGTTCAGTAGAGCGTGGTGTGGCTGCCCACCATATTTACTCGCTGTTCTGGAGTTGCATGGCAGGAGAATTTGAAAAATGCATTATGTTGCAGAAAGAGCTTTCAAGAGTGGTGGGGCAAGAGTTTGCTGCAGTGTATCATGCCTTCATAGGACGTGTGCTTTGGAAGAAAGAATTCTAGCAAGTGAACCTTTGACACCTTTTCTTTCCCTGCAAATGTTTTCTCTGGAAGTCTAGGATCCTTGAGTGCAGTTAGCTTGGAAGATCACTTTCTAAGACTAGAGTGGCAGTATGATGGGAATTGCCACCCAGCTCGCCAGTGGTCTGGAATTACCTGGCCTATTAATGTTTGGAGTGTTGTAAGGTAAAGCTGCTAAGGCGCTTGAACACCTGCCTTTCACAGTACTCCCATGGAGCACGGGATGTTCTCCATGCACAAAGACAATTCATTCCTTTTCCAAGAACTGGAAGTTAAAGGAGGCCAAGGAAGAGCATTCAAGAGTGGTTGTCACTGTAGAATCATTTTCAAAGAAGTCTTTAGGATGGTCTCTATAGCCCAGTCCAGCTATACATTAGGATTTCCATGCTATTGTAACCATTATATATGTGTTACTGCTTATGGTTAAAATGCACTTGAAAACACCTGATAAACATAGGAAAGCAGCAAGATTTGTTGCAAGATCTAACTGACTGTTTTCTCTTGGGCCATCCAATAGTGCTGGAGGAACCTGGTAAGCTTTCTGACGTACCCATGCTGTGGATGAAACAGAGAGGAAGCCTCAGGCTATTCATAGCTTGGAAGCTATTGCTCTGAGCTACATCAACTGGCTTAATCAATTAGGCAATTAAGAAGCTGTAGAACAGAGAGTGATGTTAGCAAAAGAGGAAGGGATAAAGTCAAGGGGAAGGAGGATCAAATGGACACCGCTTGTGGTAATGAGAGATGGCAGAAATCTGCTGTGAAACTACCATGAGTCTTGGGTGTTTAGTAGCTAGTAGGTCTATTAATTTTAGTTCACACATTTATTTTTAAAGTATTTTGTAGGCCTAATATATGTGATAGAATTAATGAACTGGATGAATTATGTTGTATTTTAGGATGTATATGTATAAAACCTGTGATTTTGGTGGCTGTCTAACAAGAGAGAGAGGCTTACAAATGATGTAGATAGCCAAAAAAGAAGATGCAAGAGAGGTTTCAAAAGGAAGCACTGGATTTCTCTAAGTCTGTAAAATGTTGTGAGCAAGATCAGACCTGGCTATCAGTGAGAGTGTGTTTCTTGGGCAAAAAGAGAAGGAACTCTTACAGAATTCAAGTCTTAGGGACATACATAACTTGTTACTTACCCAGTTCTCTAAGTCTTTCAGCAACACAAAATAAAACCATTCTATCTTTTCTCTAGATTCTCTTCCTCAAGCTGAGACCAAGCAACTGACAGCTGATGGAAACACAGCTTGCTACGAGTGAAGGTAGGTAGATTTGCCTCCCATGGCTTTCCAAGCAGATGCTATTCAGAGGGCTGGGCAGAGGGGTGAGAGTTTCTCTTGGGATAGGGCTCTGTGGCAGGGGATCATTCTCTTTGATAAGTGCCAGCTAGCTCCAGCTGGCGTCCTAATAAACTCTGGTCACTTCTCAAAGCTGTGAGGGGCTGGGTGGTTGCATCAGTACTTCTCTAGTGGCTATTAGTATTTCTAGAGACAGTTATATAAAACTGTTATTATGATATTGCCTGTATGATGCGAAGCATAGAGGCAGTACAGACAAAAGCCTTCAAAGCATTTTCTATAGGTATCTCGAACATACTTAACCTTCAGGGAAGAAAATCCCTGCCATGTGTGTGTATATATGAAAATTTTCATGCCCTCTCAGTTTTGGAACAAAAATAACTTAGATACAAATGGTTGCTACATATTTACTGGAAATTATTGAAGCTATTAATCTAAGAACTGTGTTTTAGTCATGTAAAACAGCATGTAAAATACACCAAGGTATTTTTTAAATGAAGTTAATTTTCTAAATCAAGTGCCCAACACTACACTTCTGGAGGGGAAAGAATGGCGTATCTGAAACTTAGAATTAAGATGCATTTTGTTATTGGTTATTCTGTGGGAAGGAAAATGGGAGATTGGGCAAGAGAGAGCATGAAACAGTTGACTGCATTTGGATTCAAATCAGGTAACTATGTCGGAACATTCTTGGCAGTGCTCTGTGCTAATGGTCATGGCTTGCCACAATGGTATCAGAAAGACACGTATAGCGCTTAAGAGCAGTCCAAGCAGGCTAAAGCTGCTGTTCCATTAATATCAGACCACAGATCAGTTGAGGACATGCAAGTGCATTTCTGTCAAATGAACTAGAGCAGCTGACATGAAGTTTGTGGTATCTGTGCTCTCTGATGCCAGCTGAAGGAGGATAGGACAGTACCTGAGTCTATAGGCTGCCACCACAGGGTTGAATCGTCAGAATTTCTGAAAAAAGTTTAACCTACCGAATCCTGTGCTACTGCCATCTGATGCAAGGTAATCTTAATTTGATAGCAGGAGCTGTGGAACTAGATTTATTGTATTGTGAAACTACAGCCCAATATCTAGAGTGATGACATTTGATATTATGAAAACCTCTTGAACAGTTTGTATGAAGCCTAAGATTGGGACTTGGGCCTTGAGCTGCGTTCTTGCTGACTTCAGTGGGAGCATGATTGCTGTAGTTTACTCGGAGAAACAGCCATGGAGAACTCCCTGTGTTACACTTGGTTGCCACAAGATCCCTATAGGTCTAGGTTACGTTATCTATACTAGAAAAGCATATGTGTGCTGCACTGAATGTACAGCATGCAAGGTAGTGTGTGATGCCTGAAATGTAACTGCAGACCAAGCCTGCACTTCAGGAAGACAGAGGGGGAAAAAGGGAGGTAGAGCCTGTTGATAGCATCCGAACCTAGTTTGTCTTGAGGAGCCGGGAGGTTTGAAGGAGGTATGCAGTGTGCGCAAAGAACTTATTTAAAAGAACTCATCTCTATTATCTATATTGTATAAATGAAGCACAGCTTACTGAAAGGGCAAATCAGCAATACAATTTTGAATTAAATAGTGCGTGGGTTATTGAAAACAACTTCTGAAAGCGCGTGAGAGGAGCAGAGTGTGTGCAGGGTGCACTTGTGTGCACGAGCATAAACACGGTGTGGAGGGAGAAGCAAGGAGCAGGGAGGGACAGGCTTGACTGGATGCGAGTAATGGGCTTGATTTTCAAGCTTTTCATCGTGAAACCTCTTCCAGTCTAAAAAGTTTCCTGTTCTTCCTGTCCAAAAGCAGATTTCATGGCAAAACAATTCCAAGACTTTGGCTGTTATCCAAAAATACTTGGAGCTGTAGTGTTTTAGCTGATCGGCAGGCCCCTTTAACTTTTCTGTCATGCAGCCAAGATCTTGCTGTAGGAAGATAATCCCCAGTTCAGCTTTACCATCTGAGATAACTTTTCCTTAGGAAGGAATGCTGAGCTGTAGGAAAAGAGCACTTGGCCTTAGCGAATCTGGGATTTCTGTAGGCCACTAATGGGTGTTACAGGAACATCATTCTGCTTGAAAGCGAACAAACAGGCTGACTCTTAATAGGAGTTTAAAAACTGGATAGTAAGTTGTGCCTAAAAATGCCGGCTGTGTTTTACATAAATCACTGTAGACAGTGGGTAGGGAACCTCTTCTTTGTAGAGAAATGAGAAAATTTTTTAAAATACCTGTTTAGTAAGTCCTACATTATCACGCATCTTAATTGTAAGCAATAATAATATGTGTTTGTATCAGTGGGAAGAAAAGGCATTTCATGGCAAGCTTTATGAAATGAAGCTGCAAAACTCTACGTCAGTTACTTATCCATTCTGTGTGTGTTTTGTTGTTTTTTTTCCCCTTCGGTTACAGACACAATTCAGAAATCCCTATTCATTAAAGTGATAGGACTCCAGACAGCAGAATTGCCTTCAGGTACATCGTCTGCAAAAAGCAGATGTGAAAATTGCAGAGGAACTAGAACAGAAATCCAGTTCTATCATTCAGATCAGTTTGGCCGTATATTAGCAAAAGCATTTTGAAAATATTCAGTCTCAGATGCTTTTGGTTTCCATTGATCTGAGCTGCTGGCCCTTCTTTGCTGTAAGGTGGGTAGGAGTCGGGGTGCTGAGCGGAGCCTTGCAGGGCTGCGGCAGCGGCGACCTGCGCGGCGCGAGAGCTCGGGCCAGCCCCGCTTGCTGCCGCGGCGCTGGGACAGGGCCGAGCAGATGTTACTCGTTTCCAGTGAAAGCAGAAGCTCTCCCTCAGTTTGTTGTTGTTTTACTGAATGGTAGCCGGCGGGGAGCTCATGTCACTAAAATAACAGTAAAAAGAATTTAAAATCACTTTGCACATAACTCTGAATACAGATATTATCCTCTTTATGACTACACTGTCCAAACGCTCAGCTGTTGTGGGTTGGACTCATCGAGTTTGCTAGGCTCAGGCTTTTGGTTTCAATTATCAATACATTTAGCTTCCAGAAAACTGTAATAGTTGAATAGTTGCAGTGGTTTGATACAGATGTCTCCATTAGCTTATGCTGAAAATTGTTGTATTATACAAGTGCCTATATCATATTTATCGTTTTGATTTTGGAGAGACTGCTTTGTCTTGAACACGATGGCACTGTCTGGTAATACTGAAATATATTTACATACAAAATTCCTCTGGGCTAAATCACTATTTTATAATCCTAGAAGTATTGTGCACTTCCACTGTTATCTCTTGGATGATTTGTACCAAAGTGACCTCGATCATCAGAACATGTAGCTTTTTTTCCTCTCTCCCTTCCTTCCTTGGGGACGAGTCTGGCCATAACTTGGCTCCATTCAAAAGAGCAGTGCTTGTTTTCTAAAGACAGCTGGGTTTTTACAGAGCGTACTTAGCTGCATGAAATTTCTGTACTTATTTTTCATCCGAGTTCGCACTCTGCAGATTTTTATAAACAACACTGAATATCAAATATTGAAGTAACTGCAAGCAATTGATTTATAGTAACCTGGACTGATTTTTACTGTCTCTGGAAGGACACAGATTTTCAATTCATTGCATTCTTTTTATTAGCTAGCTTGGGTGGGGTTTAAAGTAGTGGGTCTTTTTTTCTCAAAATGAACATGACATGTCCTGCTTGTGAGAAAGCAGCATTGTCTGTATACATTAAATTTATATTTGCTCTTTCTTACTACTTCTTGTGTGACCTGACTGCCTCTCCCTCCCTTCCTTCCCCAGTATTTTCCAGGTAAATCTCAAGTCTAAGAACAGGGTGTCTCATGTTTTTCCCCAAACTCTGCTTTTCCTGTAATGATAACTGCAGTTTTTCTAGTGTAGTAATAACTCAAGACTGTGAACAACAGTGTAAAGAACCAGGGAACCTCGTGTCGTGTCAGACTCTGTCCTTTCCTACTTTCAGACAACCCTTGCTTGTGTGAGTCCTTTTATTCTTGCCTTCATATGAACTCTACATGGGCTCTTCTATATCTTTTTGTGGCACAGTGCTGGTTTTAGTCAACCAAATTGATGCTGCTGCTTGGTTAACTCTGCCTTCTTAGGTGTGGTTGCCATAAGATAACACTCTGAAACTTCAGCAGGTCTCCATGCTGGACAGGAGGTTTATCTATAGTGAATTAGAATAAGATGGAGGTTTTATCCTGAAGAGAGAATAATTTTAAAAATGTTTCCACTGCATATTTTCAATTTCAAATTTGTTTAAATTTTTTTTTTTTTTTTTTTTTTTTTTTTTTTTTAGCACAAGTGATCTCTGTATTTTACCTGAACAATTCCTTACAAAAGGACAAAAATCAAGTGTTACCACTGAAACTCCAGACCAGATGCAGATTTCTGTTCAAGGTTTTGAAGTAAAATACTTCTCAGAGCTAAATATTATTATTTTGATGGTTTGGTAGGTTTGAAAAGGACATTCAGTCTGTTTTCATTCTTCCAAATTTGTTCAGAACTTTCCATATATTGTTGAATTGTCATTAACTGCAGTGAGTTGTCCTGGATTTATGCAAGTATGTCTGACGTATTCTAACACTGCTGGTTATTCTGGCAGCTTTGAAGAGCCCTGATTGCAGATAAGGATCTTCTTGTGCTAGGCGCCATGTGAACAGAAAGCAGAAGAGATGTCCCTCCTCCCTTCAGATAAACTTTCACCTAATTCAGGCTAATCCTGGGAAAGTCAAGTTCTGCTCCAAGCTTTTGGTGAGCCTCCAGAGGAACAGGATCCAGGAGAACGTTGTGTGATAGCTTGGCATAAGTCAAAGCATGGCCATACATTAGCTGTGGTGTGACTAGCCACTGAATGCTCAGGCTCAGCTTCCTGCTTTCGGTGTTTGATTTCTGGTTTTCTAGTGGAGAAGCATCAGTCAAATCCTGGATTTATCATACAAATCTCTCTAAAGGAACAGAAAAGTTCCCAGGACACAAATTGTACTCAGGTTTTCCCTGAACGTGGTTGTTGCAGATCTTTCTTTGGCAGGTACAAGAGAGTCTCTTTGTTTTCCTCACTTTACCTCACTTTGTGAGGGTGAATGAGCAGATTTTGTGCTCTGTTCCAGGCACTGTAGCAATTCCACGAGGTTATGGAGGGCATAAAGGTCTGATCGTCACTTTAGAAATATGAGACCTTACAAGTCAATAAGAAAAACCCTAGGATGAAGGTCCTGATTTTGCTGTGTACTTGAATGTTAGGCCCACTAGCCTTGATGCTGAGTTTCCAGTGCTGTTACAGTGGTGGTGTCACGACATCAGTCCTAAGGATGTGTACAAGAAAAAAAACTCCCGAGTTTGTCAATCTGTGAGTAACAATAGAGTGAAAAAGTGAACTCTACAATTGCAACAGGCAGACTATTCGTTGTTCAGACTGCTATTGTGATAATCTTGGATATCAGATACATTATGCACAATTAAAATGGTCATTAAAATGGTGTTGACACTTAAAGAAATCTAGAGCACTGACAGTATTTTGACTTGTTTTTATCACTGTTTGGTGATACTACAAAAAAAAATACTTTGTACTGGAAAACTTAGAGAATAGTGTGTTTAAATATCTGAATGGATCTTAGATCCTAGGGATGCCCAGGAGTAGTGTGGGGGAGGTGAACTCCAAAAAGAACAGGCAAAGCTCAGGAATGACTTTAACCATTCCCTGGAAATGTTTGGTCAGTGACTGAACTGAAGGCAAACAGAAGCAAAGAGAGGTCATCTGAGTCCTTCATGTGGCCTTGAGACACTTTTGCCTCATTTTAACAAGCTCATATTGGTGTTCTGAGCACCCACTAACCCAGCTAGTCTTTTAACTAGTATTCGAGTGCTCACTTAAGCACTCTGAGAAGTTTTGAGCTGCAATAGTGTGACTGGAGGAGCACAGCACACTCAAGTCAGGGGTAGTAATGTCATGTTTGGGCTCGGCCAGAGCCCTTCTGTGTTTGGGTGATGTTAATCGTCGGCTCTTCTGGGTGTCACTGTTTGGATGCCAGGGACCTTTGCCAAACTGAGTAGATATTGAGTTGCATCTTTTGCCACCTCTCCCTGAGTTGCACATTGCAAAGCTTCCCTGATGTATTTGATCTGCTTCGCTGGAATCACAAGTAAAGATGCTTGTTCTGTCAGGCTTATTCTGCAACTAGTAGACATGTAAGTAACAGAGAACAAGTCTGTACCTACTCTTATCTTGCTACTTTTCACTGAAGCAATAAGTCTTAGTTACAGGTGTGGATACCTAGAAATTTCTTGAGTTTTTTATTCATTTTCTTGGTATTTATTTGCTGTGTGGCCAAATCAGCGCCTTCTCTTTGCCTCTTTCTCAATGTATGAAATGGAGGCAATGGTGCCCTGTGATTGAGACTTCTGGGAAGTGCCTTCATGAGCTGGAACCTAAAAGCTAAAGGAGTTAGTATTACTGTGACTTAGTTGGGAACAGTCCTGGCTTGGTCTTTGTATATGTCAGCAGAAAACTTGACCTCAGGAGGTCTGAAATCATGACTTTTCTGCTAGTAGTGATAATGCAGTGAAATACTTGCAAAAATCTGCATTGTCAAAAGAGTTGCACTCTTGATGTAATCACAAATGTAAGTACTTGTGGTGTTATAGGTCTGAAAGGAAATTAGGAAATGTGGTTGTGAAAGAACAGTTGACCAGAGTGCTAGGAGATGCTGACCCTCCTTTCTGTAGGAAAAGAAGCTTTGGTTGTTTTCTTTCAAGATCTGAAAGAAGATATATTCAACTTCAAAGGAAGTTCTTGAAAGACCGTCTCAGTTATAGCAGCTTCTCCAGAGCCTGCACTCCATCTTGCCCTCTGGCAGCACTACAAAGTTTGGGCAGAATTTTTCTAGCCCCAACAACTCCCTTTCAGTAAGACTGTAAGAGATACTGGGAAGATATCTATACCTGACAGTGGTATCTGCACCGTGGGGAGCGCTCTCTCTGCCAGAATGGAGGCTTTTAAGCTGCCCTTTTTCCTCTGTTTTGTGAAAGGACCAGGCTATATCTGAATAGCTATTTTTTTTTTTTAACTAACTTGGCAGCAAAAACGCATCAGACAAAGCAAAAATGATTTTTCCTTTTGGGGCAAATAGCAACAGTCTGCTATATATTGTAATATGCTTTAAAAGGTACTTTGGGACTTTGGTCCAACATTAAATATCCCTTGAAAAATAAAAACTGGGGGAGCTGGAGTTCAGTTAGCAAAATTCAGTAGATGTTGTCATTAAGAATGAAGAGAATTTTAGGAAATGAGGGAGGAAAAATAAAGGAAATTAAGAAACTAAGCCTTTAAGAAGAGAGTAATAAGGGAGTCTAACAACAAGCAAGTGAGGCTCTATTAGCTGCTGAGATGTCTCTTTGGTATTAACTTTTTCCCTGTGCAACTGCAAGAGCTGCCATGCTGGGAGGATGGGGTCCTCACAAGTCCTTGCTTGTGGCCCCCCAGTCATCATACAGCCTACGCCACAAAATATCTATACTCAGCTCCTGCCGTGTACTCACTGGCTGTTGTAGCTGGAATACTTTCAGTTTTTCTTTGGAAGTACCTGGAGTAGGAAGGAGTCTGCAGGGAACTGATTCTTACTTCAAGGAATGAATTAACTGAACATTTCTGTTTTAGCTGACTGTAATTTGTGCACTTCCACTGACCATGCTTGGCTGACTGCACAGCTCCAGACTGTGTCTTGGCATCTCAGACACTTGCGCAGACACAGACCAGGTCAGAGCTTCCTCTTCGCTCTTACTACATCACATGTGTAAGAGGCTGATGATCCATTGCACCATCCAGTGGAAGCTGGTGGCTTCTCCTGGGGGCTGCTGCAGATCTGTCCCTGGGAGCTGGTCCCAGAGTGACTCTGGAGCTGTCCCACTATAACAGATCAGAGCTCAGCTTGTTATCTCTGTCTCTGGAGAAATGGCAAGACTTGGTTCCTCATCACTTTTGACTGAATGGCCTTAGGATAGTGTGGGCCAGGCCTGTCCTTTTATCTCACTGCAGAGAGGAGCAGGAGATGAGATGTTGCTGAATGTAGGGCTCCTGTTTAACTCCACAAATGGGAATTAGGCTCTGGGAAAAAGCTGGAATGAGAAAATCCTTCTAAGGACTGCTGTGGATTTTCTGTAGATGTCCTCATTGCTCTGACTGTGGCACCCTCAGTCCTTTCAAAGAAGAGACTGACATCTTGCTTGTGTTGCCCTTGCTCCCAAAAATATGTTGATCAAATTGTGCTCTTATTTGAGAGGGACACTGGAGATCTTTTTCCTGATGGTTTTTGTCTCCTGCCTATGTCCAGACTACTCCTTGGAGGGAGGAAGGATGGTAGCAAGTTGGAAGGTTGTCCTCTTAAAGGTGATGCTTTACTGGGGAGAAAAAGTCAGTGGAGTAAATGAGGTTGGGTATGAAATCTTAGAGGGAGGGCAAGCAAGAAATGTAAAAGTTAGTGCCAGGAAGGACTGTAAGTCTTTGGAACAAAGAACAAGGAAGAGAGAAGACTTGCAAAAATACTTGCAAGGAGAGGGCTCTTGGTGTATAAGAAGAATTTGTGGCTATTGGCCCAGCATAATTTGGGGGAGCAAAGGAAGGCAAGCCCCCCTGCTCCCTGGGGCTCTGCTTGGGAAGATGCCTGCAGGCTCGGCAGCTGGGTGGCTTGCCCCATGGTCACTAGGGATCTGAAGGAAAAGCTGGACTCTGTATCTGCTGCTATTTGACCAACGTTTGAAGTCCATAGTTGTATTTAAAACATAATCATTAACATCAGTGACCAAGTTTTATAATCTGGATTTGTACAAAGGTCAGGAACTACCCTTCTTCCAAATTCCTGATTCTTTGTGTCGGGTGGTATTTATGTTTCTGCTTCAGACCTGCAGTTGGTACTTTACGCATATTCCATACACACTTGCTGTTCAGGTGTCTCTGAACCTTTCCCATCTTATCACAGTGCTTAGGAGTCTCTTACTTCTTGCTTGTTATTCCCAACTGAAGGAATCGTAAGATTTCCTTCCTTCACGCCACAGTGTGATTTGGCCACAACCCAGAGCCCTGCTTCAGACCATAGGAGTGCTCCCAAACCAAAGGAATCCCTCCTTGAAGGTAGCTCTAGTATTTGGATATCTTTCTTTTTCAGAAGACAGCCCAGCACCCTTTGCTTCTCTGGTGTTTCATTGAACAGATTAGCCAGGGCATTTAAAACCCCCTAACAAATACTATTTTTCTTGGACATTTGTGGGAAATGTTGGTGGGTGAATGTATGGTTGAATCCTATCTATGTTAAACTCTTTCATCATGAAGTGCTTATAGGCAATGTGGCTGCCAAGTCCATGGTGAAGCCATGGAGTAACTCTCAGCAGCAGGAGGTGGATTCAGGAGGCAGCCTGCTCTGAACCCTGCTAAAGTGCTCCTTTCTCAGCAGATGTCTGCTGCGAACTATCCTTATCCTTATCTTCCTACCCAGAAAAGGGAGGAAAGAGCTGATTTTCCCCCTTCACTACTTATTAACATATAAAATCCCTGAACTGGCTCCAAAATAGATTTATTTATTTTACTTTTTTTACCCAGAAGCGAGGCTAGGTGCCAAAGGTTCAGTAGACTGTGCTGCTCCTGCGGGCAGGAGATGGCTGTGGTCAGTAGTGCAAGACCTGCACTACTTGGTGCTGGTGGTAGACTGCTTGGTGGACTTGGTGCTGAGGGCTAAATCTCTAATGAAGTCCCTGTCACTGTGGACACCTGTACTAATGAAAAAGGAAATAAGAAATACATAGTTACTGGTAGATTGCAGTTTAAAATGGAAAGTAATTTCCAACTTTCCTTTGTGGAGGTGTGGGTTCCCTGGCCTATTCCTCCTAGACACCACCCCTGTGCCTTGTGGGTGGGAGTGGGTAACACAAATGAAGCATTAGAAACCCACGCTAAATAAGCTGATAACTTCTACTCCCCTCGATTAGCTTTACTTAAATACTTTCTTTTAGCATTCTACTGTAGCTAACGTTTTGTTTGGGTAGTCGTGGAGCTTTTCCCTGTTGTCAGGAGTCAAGTAATGGGCTACTGTGTACAGAGCCGTGCTGAAAGGGTTGTGCATAGCTGTGGTGACTAACTATGGGGAGCAGGGGCTTGGAGATGGAGTCACGATCCTCTTCGCTGCCATGCTCTCCCCTGCTCTCCTGGTCTTTGTGATGGACTGTGTCACGGCTCTTAACATCGCTCCTACCCTGTTGTGGGTTTTGCATTTCCCTGTAGCTTTGCATTGCTTCCTCCTCAAGGCCTAGTGATCTTGCACCTTGCTACAGTAGGAATGCTACAGTCTGCTGAAAATCAGAAGAGCTTTTTTTGCCTTCTCCGTCTCACCCAAGCCTGTGCATTCTCCTTTCTGTATGCGTGAGATTTGTTCTTTTTGTTTGGTCATAAGGCCTTCACAGTAATGCCATGGTTTTCATTTTAACTGATTAGGACCTACCATAAAAAGGGGCTCATAAATATTGATTTCGGGGCTCATAAGATTGATGTTCCGTTTACATGTAACGGGGTCAGAATAGCCCTTCCAATCAGTTGGAAGACACCAGGGGATGTCTGTCTGCAGGTCTAGCCCAGAACTGTATTACTATTCCTGCCTCATTAGAGAGTTTACTGATGTTTTTTGTAAAGTGCTTTGATGGTAAAAGGCATTTATGAGATATGGGCATCAATATTATACTCAATTCATGAATCACTTATCTGTCAATGCATTGTGCTTTTTATTTCCTAATGAAAATGCATTTCCTGTAAGATGGTAGCATAACTGGCAAGGGAGTAAAAGTGAAATGAGGAACTTGCTGGGGGCATTCACGAGTCCAGAGGTGGCTGAGTCGCACATTGTGCAATGTAAATTGATGTCCATTTTAAACGTGCAGCTTCAACATGTCCCTCCATAAACACATTAGTGGAACATAAGAATGAAATATAGATATCAAGACAAGCTAATACTGCAGCCTTTCCAGCAAAGTAACCATCAGTTGTGTAGCCTTTCAGCAGGTGACACGTGCAAGCAATGTGGGGTGCTGGGGAAGTGTCGGGACTGAGGCTGGGAATTGGGCTAAGGATCTGTGACTGCAGAAGGTCAGTGGGACCTTTTGGGGGTTGTGTCTTTGGAGGCTTGGTGGTGCTTGAGCTTTGCTTTGGGCTCAACTCCTCATGTAAGAGAAGACTGCTGGAAAGCATAGTTACTGATCATAATTTCTTCATGAATTTGAAGGTTTTGAGAAGTTCAGCCTGTCACACAAATATTTGTAAGCTTTTTGAGGAGAAAACAGCATACCTTTCTAAAGGAATTGGGCTAGAGTCAAATGCAATGCCATTCAGTGCTTGGCACTTGGCAGTGCCTTAAGGCATAGACGGACAGCCAGGGATGCTGCAAAGGCCAAATGATGTTAGAAGAATTCCCTGGAGCTGGAGACTCCTCCGCTTTTTCTGGCATATGGGAAGGTAGCAGAGGTGTCTGCAGGGCTGAGCTGCGTTGTGAGAAGGTGACAAATGGCCACTGAAGGCCCAGTTTGCTGCCTGTCTGGCTCTTAGTGGCAGCAGGGAGTGAGCTGTGTTCTTTGAGCCCCTTGTGTCGTGCTTGCTCTGTCTAGCCGTGCCAGTGCTCAAAGCCACGTAGGGCGGTTTATGCAGGAGGAAGATGTCACTCCTGGGCTAATCTTACCAATTGTTTGGTTTGTGCCACTGATAGCACTAGCTGAGAGATGCTTCTGTAGCCTTTCCTTGGATGCATTTTATTTACTTTATAGCTGTGCTTCCTTTATGTTACCCTGCCTTGTCCAGGTGCAAATAGCTGCCTGTGGGGCCTGGATAAAACTGGAGGGCTCTCCTGGGCTGGTGGTTTGAACATGGGGTCAGAGGCTGTGTGGTGAGCAAGGTGATTGCCCCTGGCTTGCAGAGCCCCGAGGTTTTCTTTCCTTATAACCCCGCTTAACCCAGCGGCTGCACAGGAAAGTCTGCCCTTCTGGTTTATGTCTTCTGTCGCGCAGCCGCGCTCCCGCGCGCCACAGTGCAAGTGACTCGCAGCCCAGATGGGACGGGAACTCCCAGGCCCTGCTGCTGCCCTGCCCCAAAAAGGGCCTGGGGCTGGTTTTGGGTAACCTGGCCATGTTGGACTCAGACATCCCTCCTGGTTTACTATTTTTTCAGTGCGGGATTTGGATTATCCCACAGCTCCTGCGTCAGCTCAAGCCTATTACTGGTTACATAACATAGCCCCCTGCAGGAGCCTTGCTTAAACGTTGCTTTGAACTTCATCTCTGGACTTGGTCCACAATGTGCCAATGTAGCATGGAAACTATGCATATATAAATTTGATCGTATCTCCTGCAGTAGAATAAAGGCTGATTTCAAGACTGACTTGTAGTCCTGATATGGAAAATCTGGCTTTGTGGTAGCAACGTGAAAGACAAATACGCTGCTCCTCATAAAAGTTGTTGCAGTGCAATAATGACCTGCAGAGCGTCAATCCACAGGCTCTCGATAGAACAAAGAAGGTAGGAAACAGTACTTAAGATGTTAACACAAATCCTTTTCATAAGCAGGGCATTTATCCTGGCATGCTTCTTTTTCTGTCCCCAATGCAAAGATTTTGCTGTGGCTATTGACCTCACCTGGAAAGTGCGCAGTTGCTATAAGCAGCTACCTGATGAAATTTATGGTGGAAATACTCTCAGCTACTTGATGCTTTAGTTATGTTGATATACCGATAAGGTCTGCAGTCACTAGGTACTGTTCTTATTTGTGAACCTGTCCACTCAGGATAAAATGCTACTAGTTGCATGTTTCTAAGCTGTGCTGAGGTCTTTTGATTAAACATCACTCCTTAATCTTTCCAAATATCACTTCCATTGTGTACTTTCAGATTTTGTACATATAAACGAGAATATTTCCCACTGCATGGGTTATTTGGCCAGCCTGGATATTAGTTGAATGTTTTTTCTTTCCATTCAACCTAAGCATTCTTACTGCTTGTGAAACTTGTAGCACTCTGGCATTACTAAATAGTCCTAAAGGAACCTACTTCAAATGTAGGCGCACAGACCATGTATGAATAAAACAATTAAAGGAACATGAAAATCTTCAAGTTAGGTTCATGGTGAAAATGAATGTTTCATGATGTCCATGAAACAGCATATGAATTCTAAGTTTATATTTGCAAACAGGAAGGAGAATTGCTAATCCTGACTTATCCATCACAAGCAAGTGCTTTTCTATGACCTGAAGGACTAAAATAAAATCCAATTGTTTGCTTTGGAAAAGAATCAATTTTCTGTTTGGAATAAAGCAGACCAGAAATGCGACTCCTGTAGGAGCAAGGGGAAATTTAGAGGGTTTCAGAAACCCCCTAGTTCTCCCTACTGACCTCAGCTTCTCTCCTCTGGCCTTATTCCCACCTTCCAAGAAAAAAAAAAAGGGCCCTACTCTGAGGTTTTATAAAGGAACACTTTCCATTACGTAGAAGCTGGAGCACTTTTGTGCCAGAAAATTACTGAAAGAAGGAACAAATGTGCATTGAACTGAACAAGAGTGTCTAAGGAAGACTTTTTTTTAAGGTAGAGATTTAAGCCTAAATTTGGAGTTGCTGGCTCAATGAAGAACTGCAGAGAGGGGCAGAATTTTTTGCTACACCTTACTATGTTGACAGCAGTATCTTAGATTTCAGTGGAAGTAGGACTGAGATTACCAGGCTAACTTGTCTGAGATCCTGAGAGTCTCCGAGTGTCATAACTTAGCTTGTTACTTAGCTTGTTTCCATTTGCTTCTGTGTGACTGGGAGTCTTTTGAATTAGAGTGCTCTACTTATCTGAAAAAAAAATGCGAGTAACTTCCTATTAACTTGAAGCTTTTTTTTTTGATGTTTCACTATGCTTTTGTTTTGTTTCTTGAGGATGATTGCAGGGTTAATTAGTTGGGCAATTGTGACTGGGTGAATCAAAACCATGAAACAAAAAAATGGCTAGAGATCTGCCTCTTAACTAGAGGTTAATTTGATGTGGAGGCCCTTTTATATTTGCATGTTTTGTAAAAAAGCCTCTTTAACTGGCCTGTGCTTGTAATCTCGTGCCATGTGTGCAGTTTGTGGTGGCACCTGTTCCAAAATTCAGTGCCATCACTCTAAATCCTTTCCTTTAAATGAGATAAATGAAAGAGGAGAGGATCTACCAAAGAAAGGTAAGTGTCTCTCTGATCCTAAATAGAAAGACAAGAAAGACTCTTGTTGGGAGTAAATGGCCATGGCTTCAAAATGCTGGAGTGGAAATCCAGGTCTGTGACCTTAAGCAAGATCATGTATATGCTGGACATCCTCCTCTGTGAAATGTGACTGATGGTGGATAATAGGGAACTATCGCTCAGGTTTTATAAATGGAGAATCCCTAATATCCAATGTTAGAACTTGTGTTGTTGGTACTGTCAAACCAGGCAAAAAGCCAACAAAACATCCTTGGATTTCTGATCAGTATATGAGGATGCAGGGGAATGTCTTAAGAATTTCTGAAAAGAATGGAAAATCTATTTTGCTATCCCAAAAACTTAAACACTAAAGCAGGTAAATTGCTAGTAGGACATAAGCGACTAGGCAGACAGAAATTCAAATGCTTATCACTGTATTTTCTCTCTCACAGCTGACTTGCTTCTGTGCAGGTATACATTGTGTGTGTGCGCATGCTTCTGTGTGTAAGGAGGTGGAAATATATGGAGTTAATATGGGACTAATACCATATTATTTTTTCTATCAATGGAGAGTTTGGATGCTTGAAGGAGAAACCTGGGTCAAACCAATTTGCAGTGGTGTGATAAAAATCTGTAAATCCTGTGCGGATGTTGAGGGAAACCTGTTGTTTCCTGCAGAACTTGCACTTTAAAGCAAGATGCACTCTTAAGATCCGTGTGAGTTTTAAATCTGAGAGTACAAAGGGCAGCTATTCCTGGGAATGTGGGAAAACTTCTGCCATTTTACTGTAATAAGTAGCAAGTAAAACCTCACTAAGTAACAACAGATTTAGGTAGCACCCTATGCCCTTGTAAGCTATTTATATCCTAATCCAAGTTCTCTTGAAGTTAGTGGAAAGAGTTCCATCACTTCTAGTAGAAGGTGGATGAGGCTATGGGCTGACATCCATGTCCATGTGCATGTCTTATCACACCGAAAGAAGGCTAAAAATTGATCCTGACTTACTAGTTACTGTGATGGTAGAGCGTGGAATGGAAGAGCATTGGTATAAATGCTTGCTTGTTGTTTCTATTTTCATAGTTCTTGTAAAATTAACACATCAGAAAGATCTGTGTGGCTAGAGATCCCATGCTATAGTAGGTGATGACAATTTTCAGGGAACATTTGTAAATTTTCCTGAAGTTCAAGAAGATTTAGTTCTGACTTCATGTTCGAAATGGCTGCATAGCGTTGCAGGGTGCTGTCAAATCTTTGTTGCTTTGTGTGCAAGGCCGGGCTGAACTCTTGTGACAGGAAGGACTTTCTGCATGGGGTAAAGCCGTGTCCTCTGCTGCTTTCTGGGAATGTGGTAGAGATCCTTTCAGCCTCGTGAAAGCAAGAGCGCCAACAACTCGGCATAATTTGTGACTGCTCCAGGGTTGATAGCCTGGGTTTTGATGTGTTTTTTTTTTTTTAATTTTCTTTTCCTGCATTAAGTGGAGTAGATAGAGTTGAGAAGTGGCCTTCTACAAGCCTTTTAAGAGAAGGGGTGGTGGGTCCAGCAGTGGCTGCAGTCCCACAGGCGAGGTGGGAGCGGGAATGCAGCGTGATGTTCTTGTCACTGTGTGACCAGGCAAGTGGACCCTATTTCTGCGCGACCTTGAGGCGAGCGCTGCCGCCGCCAGCCCTTTCCGCAGCAAAGCCGTGTGCGCGGCAAGCGAGCGCCAGTGCCGCTCGCCCAACGGAGACACAAGCAGGGCCCCAGAGGCACCGAAGGGCCTGGCAGGGCAGTTGCTTTTGGAGCACCACAAATGCGAGCGGCTGACACATTCTTACGTGTTCTCATCTCTGCTAGGAGCACTTGGATGCTGGCTTTCCAAACACCACCTCAGGGGTGGCTGCACCCAGGTATTTCAGTGTTCAGGGCTTTCACTTGAAGCCTCCGGTTTCAGTCTGTTCTTGGTCTTTGCTTCCTTCACCAACTCTTTTGATCTCTTACTTTCTTATCCCCTCTTTTTTTCCCCTTCCACCAGGGAAATTTATATATATGCTGCATTGGCCTTGTGGAAAATATATCCAAAGAGTGACTCAGGTTCTGACTGTCTGTTTTCAGAGGCACTTCACAACTCTGTGAACAAGTTTTAGCCATTAAGAACAATGATTTTTCAGGTTGTGTAGTAGCATCTAGAGCTTATGGAGTTTATTGGTGAGTCCCACTTCTGCTTCCTAATTGACACCATGAAGTTTGATAGAGGCAAGAGCCGTTGTGCTTGCTCATTCTTACAATAAAGCAAGATTTTATTATCACAAAAGTTTAAGTACCATAAAATGGAAAAAGTTTGTTAGTATAGATACTATGCAAACTAATTAAGGAATAAAAGATCACTGTGAAGAAAACAGATCACTGTGAAGAAAATAGAGAAACAGACATGAAACAAATGCTCGCTAAGAAATAAAAGTAGTAAAACAACCAAGTAAGAGCTGGAGCTGTGCTGAAGTGAGCTCTCCAAGGTGGGAGTTGGGGCTCTGCAGGAGAAGGAAGCAAGTCTTAAGTAGGACAGTGGTGAGGACCATGGAGGCTGCAGGTCAGAGGTGCGCGGCTTGGTCACCCGTGCTGTTTGGAAGGAGCAAAGTGGAAACTTTATTTCAAAAAAACTGCTCCGTGTCCCATCTCTAAATCCTGCTTGGGTCCATGCGCTATGCCAAACTCCTCGGTATCCGGTGCTTGCTGGCAACGGCACTGCCAGTAATTAGTTGTTTCCTTAGGTAGCCAACGGGATATGTGCTCAACATGTTAATTTGGTGGTTTATGGTGGTCCCATAAACCACCATAAACTAATGGTGGTTTATGACATAGCCAAACTGAAAGGTGCTTATTTTCTGCTTATTAATAATATTTTACCAAGGAAAAAAGGTGTATTTAGCCTATTTTTCATGTCTATTCCCTGTGCAGGGAGTTCTGAATAGGGAGGTTTGTTAGTCTAAAGCCAGCCCGGTTTCTCTCGCAGTGCAGCCGAGCTCAGTGAATCTCACCAGCAGAGTGAGGAGGGCAGGTTTGTTTCGACCCACTTCACGAGGCAATCCATACAGGTACTTCATGATGAAGGGCAAGAAACAAGATGTTCTTTTAATCCCTGGATATTAGCTTTTATTCCAAGACCCCCTCCCCTCTCCCCCCCCCCAAAAAAAAAAAGCTTGCTTGCACCCCACGAAAACAGTCCACAAGGTACATCTGTTGGCTCTGCTGATCTTATCCACATTCACAAGCCTTTTGTTAAAAGCATTCTCAAGGCTTATCTTTCCCTGGCATTAACCTGTGTGTTGACTCTAACTCTCACTCTTTCTAAACACAAACTCATAGTTTCAGTTCCCTTCCTTTGCTTCTCCAGCAGGAAAGAGTATAAGCTAAACCCTGAGCTATTGCAGCTGGCAGCATGAGCGTGTTGGGCTTAATCTTCCCTTCCCTTGGTGCTCAAGTGCAGGGACAGGGCAACCTGTCTTTCCACAGTGGTATGGGAATGCTTGGTGAGACTGGTATCCAAGGATATTCTTGTAGCAAATGGGGCAAAATGATAAAATTCCATGTTTTATACTTGGTAGCTTGCACAGGTGGCTCTCGTGAGTCCTGTCCCTGTGGGGAAGCAATGCAGCTGCTAATCTGCAAGGCCTGCTGTCCCACCATCCCATACAGACATTTGCAGGCTTCTCATTTGGCTTCTGGGTGTATCTAGATGAGAGACAAGGCCCTGCTTCCAAAACCTCAGTCTTGCTTGCAAGCATCATTTAATTGCAAGTAATATACATGAGATGGTAAATGGTAGTGTCAGGATGTATACATGTGCTTGAATATGCATGGATGTTTTCTAGGAATGGAATTTTCTAAGAATGGTTTGCTGAAACCTCTTTTAATGCCAGGCACTAATATAAAATAAGTTGGGGGAATGCACTATCTTGCTGGCAGGTAGGAGTAAGGAGAACAGTTAGCCTTAGAAATCCCTCAAAAGCGGGTGTTTCCCACCATGACATGAGGCTCCTGGGCCTGAACTTGAGCTTGTGCCACAATCCTCAGTTTTGAGTAGAGTTTGGATATGTGAGGAATGTGAAAACATGCTTGGAGGTCATTTCTAGTAAATGCTCCCAATATACTCTAGCCTTGCACTATTTTGGGCACTGCTGTTAGTTTTTGTTTTGGACATGTTCTGATGAGCTGTAAGCTGTACCAAATAAAACATTTTACTCCTTTTGTAACCAAGGCATCCAACAGAAGATAAAGTGTTTTATTTCTTGCCGCAGATACTTCATTACTCGGTTGGAGTTTAAACATAATAAATATTTAACTTCTGAATCTCCTTGCACTCATTCTGTCTGTCTAATATTTTACTGAATGTCCAGCTAAGCATGCTGAATGTTATCACTTTGCCCATTTCCTTGAGGTAGCTGGCGGTTGCCTTGAGGTGCGCTCTGCAGTGCCTGTTCTCAGGCAGCTTCTGGCAGTAAAGAATGCAACCCTTTGTCTTCTCTGTGTGATGCCACGGGCTGACGTTCCTGCGGACAGAAGTGCTCTGAGGAGCAGTGACTGGGAAAAGGCAACAGATGAGAGTGCTTGACTTGTCTCTACTACTACAACCTGGGCAAAACCAGCAAAACATCCTTATGTTTGTGGGTTTGGATAAATGACTCTCACAGGCTTTGTGCTGATTGTTCGTATGAAGCTAGTAGTAAACTTCCCCATGATCTACCTGTTTCACGTAGCTGAATATCCAAGTTTCTTTATCTACAGCATAGTGAAGGAAGCAGGGGAAAATGCACTGTGTTTACAAAGTGCAGAGTAGTAAACAGGACTTCTGGCAAATGAACTGGCTTTAATTAGTACAGTTTAACCAAGTTGTCTTGCTGCTGGTTTTCTCAGTCTTATGTCATTATATAAGTACCTTCTCACTTGAGAAAATAATATTCTGCCAGCCTGACCTAAGCGAGCTGAATCAGTCATGGGCAGGTTGTCTTCTCCCTGCTTGGACTGAATACTGTTTTAAGGAGATTCGTTTATCTCTGTGTTGTCTGGAATTCAAACTGACACTGTAGCGGTGTAGAAATGGCAATTCTTATGTTCTAAGTGAAACTAAAAGGAGATTTTGCCTATTCATACAAAACAAGAAAGAAAAAAACAACCTCCAAACCCAGCATAGTAGGAATGTTATACAGATGTCTGCTATTTTTAAGCTGGCTTTCTCATTTCCATTTTTTTGAAGTCCTCTCTAAAATTCTCACATATGTATGCATACACATGTAAGCACATGCATATATGAATATAGATCATCTCTCCAGTTTTGCAGTAGAATTTTTGTTAACGGTTCATTTTTTTTCTGTTTGATGTACAGGGGATTTCCAATGAATTTGGCCTTCCTGTTTAAATATCTCCCTATTCAGACAGAAGATCTGTGTTTCACAGAGCACGTTAAATTTATGACTTCCTTTCTTATCTCTTTCTAAGTTGAAGAACTATTATAATGAATGTGACCAAAGCAAAGTTCAGGCTCCTTCTTTGTTATCCTTTATCTTCATTTGCGACATCGGTCTGGGTACTGGCTAAACAAATTTGTGTCTCTTGCCCCTGAGAGGTCTGCTTTTGAGCATGATATAGTATGTTCCTTTTTGAGACAAAAAGATACTTATAGAGTAAAATAGAACTAAAACAAAAGCATTACAAGAAAAGTTTTACCAAACAAACCAGTTAATTTGTTGCAAACCTCTTGTGTTTTATTCTAGGCTCTTCACACTATAGTGTGTGTTTGTTTGTTTCCAAAGCTAGCTGTCCTGTAATCTCAGAAAAAAAAAAATAGTAGTTCCCATTTCCCTGTTTTTTTTTTTTGCCCCCCCAAAGGGCTTGTATTTCCCCAGAAACATGCCATAGATCTCTGTGAGGATGGAGGTCCATTGGTGGTGTCAAGGCTGAGTGGCCACCAAAAAACTTTAATGGCCTTGACTCTGCCCTAGGGACTCCTATTTGGGCACCCTCTGCCCAGGGACCTGGGTGCTCCATTCAGGGCCAGGCCTGGGCACCCAGAGCTCACCAGGGGTGTCACGGGTGCCACTGCACCCCATTCTCTCCCCTGTTGTCCCACCATCCTGCCCAGTTTGCCTGGGTGGATCCTGAGCTGCGTTGTAGGCAGCTTGTCTCTAGCCCTGTCTCCTGGATGAGTCCTGGCCTGCATCCTGTCAGGATTTATTCCTTTCTTGAGAGTTAAAAACCTCTTACAAATGCACAATGGAAAATATTCCATTCAGTTTTCTGCTGAAGAGTGGATTGAAAAAGACATAAGTAACAATGTCTACCCTGGGGATCCAGTAGCTCATATTTTTTAATTGCAGTGTACACTAGACATTTTAGAAGTGCTTCTCTACAAAACATTTCTTTGTTTTTCTCTTCTCTTGAGATTCCAAGCAAGTGTAAGCAGATGTAGTTACAGTGCAGCAGAAGGCTAGACAGTTTGTTTGGTATAAAAAATGATACCCTCGGGATGGCTCTCAAAGAGGAGAGACTTAATTCAGTACAGTGATGTACGTGCCTCGTAAATCAAAGTGAGAAGAATAAAGCTGAGCGAGAGTCTGGCAGGTGCTTAATTTCCTTCAGCAATGATAGCTAATCTACATAATGATAATTCAATAGCAATGTTACTGGGAAGAGCAAATGCTTATATTGAAAACACTGAAGTACGCACACAGTCCTGAAGTAGAAATAGCCTCTTTTGGATACTTCCTATTAACAGAATAATCTTCCTGTTACCATAATGGCTCTATTGAAAAGAAGGTCTCAGAAGACTAGCCTCACTTTCAAGGATCACCTCCTCCAAGCTCAAGGAGGGCATCAGGAGGCCTGTGTGGATGAACAAGGAGCTCCTGACAAAGCTCAAACATAAAAAAGCAAGTGCAGAAGAGGCAGAAGTAGGAACAAGTGATCAAAGCAAAATATAGAGATGCTATATATCCCAGTATGCTCTCTGGACATACAGGGATGGCGTTTATGAAGCCAGCGTCTGGTATTGCATCTGGCAGGGGATATGAAGGGCAACATGAAAAACTTATATGCAGCCAAGGAAGATAAGGGAAAATGTGGGCTCCCTGCTGCATGGCGCAGGGAGCATGGGGAGGGGAAGTGGTGTCTGACCAACCTGGTAAACTTTTGTTATGAGCTGACCAGCTTGGTCGCTGAGGGGAGCGCAGTGGATCTTGACCTGAGCAAGGCTTTTGGCACTGTCTCGTAACATGCTCGTAGAGAGGCTGACGGACTACAGGCTAGATAAATGGTTAGTGGGTGGGTTGAAAGCGGCTCGTTTGCCACGCTCAGGTTCTTGTGATGAGCAGCACAAAGTGCAGCAGGCTAGTGAGGTACCCCAGGGATGGATACAGGCACAAATACTGTTTAATATCTTCATTCCTTGGTGAAGGGACAGAATGCACCGTGAGCAACTTCTCAGACAGGAGGGGAGGCTGATAGACCTGATGGCTGCGCTGCCATTCAGAGGGACCTCCAGAGGCTGGAGAAATGGGCAAACAGGAACCTCATGAAGTTCAACAGAGTGAAGCGCCGAGTCCTGCGGCTGGGGATGAATAAGCCCAGGCACCAGTATGTGCTGGGGGCTAATCTGCTAGAAAGCAGCTCTGAAGAGGAGGAGCTGGGTGTGCTGATGGACAAGTTGGACATGAGCTAGCAACATGCCCTCGTGCCAAAGAAGGGTGACAGTGTCTTGGGCAGTGTTAAAGAGAGTGTTGTTGGCAGGTTGAGTTGCAGGACATGATCCTTCCCCTCTATTCAGCCTCCTTTCCTGTCTTCTGTATGTTTTTCTAAGTAACTTGGTTGAGCCTAGGTCCCCTGTCTCTTCTGGGTAAAGCCAGTTTCACAGAACAATGTGATCACTGGGTGTATAGTTGGGAAAATGCAGCGTAGGAATAGTGCAGGGATACCTGGCGTTGGTGAGATGCATATTCAAATGTTACCTAGCTGAGAGGTTTGCGCTTTCACACTGATGACAGGACTCTCTGAAGGTGTATCCAAGTGAGTCATGTGTGCTCCTTAGAAACCCTCTTTCTGGCAGGAGACAAGAGAAAGTCATTCTGCTCAAGGGTCTCTGGGAAGGGGCTAAAACTGTGATTTGTGGCCTTTGGGAACCCAGATGTGGAGAGAAGTCCTGATAACGAAGACTTATTTAGCAGAGCAAACAAACACATAATGAGTTCTGGGGGTTGGCAGATGGAAGCCATACGTGCTCAGAAAAGGAATTGAGGCACCGATGCCTGACGTGGGGTAGGTCGGCATCTCTTGCTGCCTTCAGCCCAAACCAGGGCAAATGCAGAAGTCATTTGACAAATGGTGGCCATGCCTACATGGGTGCGAAGAGTTAGGAACAAAAGGGCAGCGCGAAGCTGCTGTGGAGTGGCTGGCGGCAGTGGTGGCGGCACCCTGAGGCGCGAGTGTCGAGTGGCACCCACCACTTGCTGCAAACCCTGTATCTGGAGCAGCCGCTGCGTCCTTGGGGCGCTCCTGGTGGCAGGTTCCGTCTCCCTGCATGAGAAAGGAATCGGGTTTGCATCTCGAGGCCCTCCACAGTGTGAACCTACGTGCGGTTCAGTGCAATCTACTGGGAGGCTTCACTGCAAAAGCAGCGATGGTCTCTATGGGCTAAAACGTGAGTAGTTCCCCATTTCCTCTGTTAAAAACTCTGTTGTGCAGGAAGTCCCCAAACTGGAATACTCCAGGGTAATCTGAGGTATGAGGATATTACGACGGTGTGAGGGAGAAGCCCTCTGACAATTTAATAAATCACACACGTATATCCGTGCACGTAACGCAGACAGTACGTGTGAAATCCAGGAGACGGAGAACGGTGCCGTGCAGCCTTCCCAACACGATGGGAGTGGGTACAATGTGTGCAGCTTTGAGATTTGGGTTGATGATTTACCGCTGCAACGGGATGTATACGGCCAAAACAGAACAAACCAAGATAACCCTCTGAGGGCAGAGATCACTGAAATAACCCCAAGTTCCTCTGTTTAATCAGAATATGCCTCAAATTTGTGATTCCCTCTCAAACAAAATCTAGTGCCATTAAGAGGTGATTCTTTTCCGAGAGCATTAAAGGTTCCTCATCCTTCCGGAGTGCCCTCAGGCTGAGGCACTGCTATTTCATCCTATTTACAGCGGGTGCAGGTGGCTCCGGCCAGGCTGGGAGGAACCCCCGAGGGGCCAAGAGTGCGGCGGGCGCCCCCGCGCCGCGCTCCGCTCCGCTCCTCTCCGCGCTCCATAACAGCGGGGCGGCTCCGCGGGCCGGGCCGGGCCGGGCCGGG
>JAVCKT010025573.1:6264-28543 GCA_032273925.1 Rhynchotus rufescens | reverse complement strand
TCAGCACAGTTTCCATGTTAACTTGTTGATACAAGTGTCACTCCTGTTGTTTGATTAGCACATGCTTATTTGCCTTCTGCTCTTGCCTAGAAAAACACATATTTTTCAATAGATTCCATTTATGTGTTTAAAACCTTTAAAATCATGAGGTAGTTTTTCTTTTGTTCCCTCAAGAGTCATAGGATTGGTAGATGGCGATTATATAGGCTCCTGCATTTCACTCTATTGCCTTTATTTAGTCCCATCATTGAGACTGTTGAAAGCAGTAAAGCTTTCGATTTTTTTTAAGACATCAAGATAGAGAATTAACCACTTCCTTTGCTGTTGTTTTTCTGTGGTTAATCTCCATTTTTGGAAACGTGTACCTGTTTCCTATTCACACTTCAGCTATTTTCATCTTCTCCCCAGTGGCTTTTATAGTTACGGTTTCTCAACAAGATCACAAGATACATGAATACAATAGTAAAGGGTGAATGGGAGAGCCAGAGCTTCTACAGTTTTTGTTTAATTTCAGTTCTGATCATCTTTCATTGCCTTTTTTTCCCTTTTTTTCTTGGGGTGTGCATATATTGCACTTATTATGTTTTGCGAATTGGGAGGTCAGGTTATGTTCCTTTATGTGACTTTATCTAGGTGCACATGTATGGTAGGTTGATGGAGTTTCTTGAGGGCTCTAGACAGAGCTCTGCAGAGTCTTCTCTCAGTGTCAGAAATTTTTGTATAAGCGTCAGGTAAATGAAGCTGTACCTCTGCTTCCGTAGTAATTTCAGGCAAACACGAGAAATCTCACATCTCAGGCAGTGAAAAGTCTGGTCACCAGCTTGGCCTTCGAAAGCGAGATGGATTATAGTCCTGCCCCAGTAGAAGTGGTTTGAAGGAGGCCAGTTCTGTCTGTCTGTCCCAGAAGCATAAGCAGAGTACGAGCATGTTTTGTGTTTCTGGCTCTTTCTTGCAAAACTGTCTTTAGACTGTCTAGAATTATATGTCTGAATATGCAAGAGAATCCAGTAGCTTTTCGAGGACTGGAGTATATTGAATGAATTTCAAAAACTTACGATAAAATGAAGATGGAAGTTTATTGTTATGTTGACATTTGGGAGATATCAGAAACAATTAACTCAATCTGTCTTCAGTGCCAAAGGCTCTTATAATCCCATCATCCTTCATGTGTGTTTTCTACCGTGCTTTTCCACAGGATATGAACTCAGATTTACAGTCCTCATCTTCAAGGTTCACTGAGTCTTTTGGGCCAAATTTTCTGCTGCAGAATTAAAACTCCTCAGTGTAGATAAGTCAGCTTTCAGTCAGTCACAAGAACCAACAACTCAAAAACCCTCCAAACTAAAAGTCCTTATGTATTACTTTCCAAGTGCAGGCTGTATTTGTTCAGTCTGTGTTCTTAGTGCAAGCAAACCCTACTAAGCAGAAGTTAGGGCAAACAAAGTATATCTTACATGGTAGATTGTAGCCACGTGCCTTGATGTATTGTTAGAAACTGTTCAGACACTCAGATAATGCAGTGGCATTGGATTCGGAAAGGAATACTAAAAAAAAGATCATTTCAGATTGATGTAGACCGAACATTTATCCTTGGTTTTTGAGGGACATCATGATTGTGTGGGAAATGTGTCTGTAAACTTGGTCTCTGTGTGTTGATGGAGCAGGTTTCTCAAATGTGCCTGAAGGTTGCAGGTATCTTAACCACCTCTGGAAAAAAACTAACATTCTTCATCAGTTTCTCATAAATATCACTCACAAATAAGAAATTAGGAAAAGTGTCTTGCTTCCCCGTTCCAGTGTTTAGGATTGCCTCTTTTCTCCAGAAGGTGATCTTATGGATTGTGACGGAAAATCAGATTCCAGCCCAGAACGGGAAGCTGTGGATGATGATACCAAAGCAGCAGAAGGAGCTGATGGGATTAAAAAAAGAAAGCGAAAACCGTACAGACCTGGTAGGACACATAATTCTTATGGTTGTGGGGCGTTTGTTTGCTTTTGCATTTTTTTTCTGTATAATTAATAGAATACAAGAGTATGGAAGTAATATTCTATCAATTATTAGTTTACAGTTCAAATCTACACCTTGCTATAGATTCTTGATAGGAAAATATATGATATTTCTGGATGTCGATTGTGTGTGTAAATATATCGTGTGCATTTTTGTGTGTGTGTGTGTGTGTGTGTGTGTGTGTGTGTATGTATATATATATATATATATATATAAATCTCTAGTAACACATTACATAAAAATGTTTCTGTAGATAATTGTTTAGGAGGTCAGAACCGGAGAGAAATTTTTCTGTGACTACTTACTTTCTGAAATACTTGATATGAATAATTTTTTAAATAATTAAAGGTGACTTCCAGCAGTTAATTTTAATGAATTCAGTGATTGGATTAGTTCATTTGTTTTAATTTATTAGTGTAGTCAACTCTTAATTACCTTGACTGTGGATTAACTGTAGGCTCTGAATGCGGAACCACTTGAACGATCTCCAGGCAGAAAAAGCTGGAGGTACCTAAGTGACTTTATAGGAAATAGCTCTGATTCATTAATAATGAACTTAAGATAATAAGCTATATTTAGGCACAGCTGGCTCTCTGAAGAGCCCCTTGCTAGGCATCAGAGTGTCTGCATCATGTTGGCTTTGTTTCCCATTACGCAGCTTCCCAGTACTGTGGGTAGGTTGACTTCTAGTCTTTGCCATCACAAATACTATTTTGGCTGTTGGTGTCCATCTTCCCATCCTTCCTACTGTAATGAGGCCACATGATTTGCTTAGGAAGATAGGAAGGGAGGGGAATGGAGAAAATGACATGGGTAAGGAGAAGAAGAGGGGTAAAGTAGAGAGAAGGAGAGGGGTAAAGTAGGGACAAGGAGGTAAGAGGTGAAACATAGTCCCATTTCCTTTACTTCTCTGTCAGCAGCTACTGGAGTCTCTGCCCCCAATTCCCCCATCTGTATTTCCCATGCCGAGGAGGAATTGCCTGTCCCTGCAGGCAGCATCCTGCACTGCTTGTGGCGCTCCATGATGAACAGATCATGGGGAGCTGATGGTGCCAACCCACATCGGTTGATAAGAGATTTCCTGCTTCTCCACAAGTAAATCAGCCCTAGGCCATTTCATTCTGCTCACAGGGCCTCCAGGGGAGATAGCTTAGTTTGCTCTGGAGCAGGTTTGGATCAGGAGCTGAGCAGCCATCCGTTTTCTGTGCTGGCTATTTCCCCCAAAACTAAACAAACCTGATTCTGATCTATGTACAGACCTACGCAGCAATCACAGAGACCCCGGGGCGCTGCAGTCAGGCTGTACTGGAGGGCTCTGCAGTTTCAGGCAATGTCATGTTGGTCAGTCATCTATTTTACCTTGTGATACTTCCTTCTCCAGTGCCATCAATTGAAGTGGTGCACTCCTTGCACCAAATTGTAGAGTTTTCATGATCCTTTAAGGATTTTCAGTAGTTTTCATTTAGTAGATTGACTTTTAATATTAGCACTTAATTTGCCATGAGGGGGAAAAAGTCATCTGAAGTTTGCCCAGTTTGATGTTTTAAACTCCTTATGGACGTATTATAGTCCTAAAATTCTGACACTTTTCACTAATTATACCTACACCTACCAAGATAGTAAATTATGAGATGCCTTGTAAGCCTCTGAATGAAAGCAGGAGCAGATCAAATTCATTTGTAGAGCCCTACAGATGCAGTTGTCCTCTCTGACTTTAAAATAGTTTTTGCTCCCATTCTTACTATGAAACATAGTCTTAATGTTGCTGATTTTGCTTCCTTTAGGTATTGGTGGATTTATGGTACGTCAGAGAAGTCGTACAGGGCAGGGGAAAGCAAAAAGGTCTCTCTCCAGGAAAGACTCTTCTGGCTCTGTTTCTGAGCAGTTGCCTGGCAGAGATGAAGGTAAGTTCAGAAAGGTATTTTTAAGAATTTGCTCATACTTAATACAGTAAAAATGATGGGAACCAAAACCACGTAGTTCTGTCTGGAGATGTATTGTGAAGGAAAAAGTTTTTAGTCATCATAAGGACTTTAGTAGTGTGACTGGAAACAGCCATTCATATGTCCGTGTGGTTGCAGTAGGGTTATGATTTACAAAGAAATTGAAACACTGAATTTAAGGTTATTGTGGGAGTGAAATAGGATGATAAGGCTTGCTGTATTGGCAGAGCTCTGTTGAACCTAGTTTTGACCAGTAGAAGATGGAAAAAAATGTAAGAAATGGGGCAAGATTGGAGTAATTTTCTGATATACCTTGTGCCTGATATAATACTGATCCAGAGTTTTCTTCTGGGCCATGTTCTGTGAGAGAATTTGTAGGCATTTGTGTGCCCCACAGATGAGTTTGATCTTTTTATGGATCTTCTTGACCTCTGTGCATCCTCTTTTAGTGACTTCAATCTTTTCCTTATTGTTGGGGGAAGAAATAATTCTCTTAGTTGGTTTTCATCTTGATCCCTTAGAATTCCTAGGGTTTTCCCCACAGCTTCTGTTATGAAAGATGATGAGAAATCATTCAGTGTTCATTTATAATGCACAGAATTCTCCTCGGCTTGTGCCATACCCTCATCTGTCATCTTATTTTTCCTAAGGCTGGAGAACACTATTCTGTTCTCTCTTTGTAGAAAAGCCACTTCATGTCTCTGGTACTGTAAATAACCAGTGCATTGGGCACTGAGCAAGAGGTGGAGCTTTGTGCATGGGTCTTCCTCTGTTGATTACTGTGTGTGATTAGTCTGATTCGTTTCGCCATCTGGGTTTATTCACGCTATTTAATGTAGACAACACAGAGGTCTCTAAGGTGAGATGGAAGATTTGTGGAGAGCAGAGTCTTTCTGGTGTAGGTGATAGAAAGAGGCGTTTGCTTCTAAGAGGTGGCTGAGAACAGTTTGCAAATGTCTGGCCTTTATTTTTTCCCATTATTGTCTCTTGTCTATTTGGATTTTAACTTCTTCAGAGCCAGAATTCTCTCTTGCTGTTTAGTTGTACAGGTGAGGGGGACCTGCTACTTACTACAGCATCCAGGCAGGGTCAAAAACCGAGCGCTGGATTTTGTTCTTGCTCCATGTGTAAAACTGCTTTAGGAAGGCGGCTTGTGACCTACTATGGGGCTGGCTCCCCTATTCAGAAATTGTGCTTGCTTTTTGTTTAATTTTAGTGTTACAAATACATTTTTCTGCTTCGTAAATACAATTTTATAATATACTGAATTGTTTCAGCCAGCAGTGAAAATTTTGCTGGTGAGCTTTTAGCTTCCTGAGGGAGGATCTGTTCATTTAAGTGAAAAAAAATTGTTAAAAAAGTGGATTCCTCCTTCTGGGTTAGCAGTACAATGCGTATTGTTAAAAAGCAATATTCACAAACAAATATTCCTCAGTTAATTTGAGCTGCCTTGTCTGCTCAGGCACAATTGTTTATTAAGAAGCAAAACAGCTCAGAAGATCTCTGTGTGTTCTGAATCAGCTGGAGCAGGGCAGAGGCCACCGTGCTGCAGGTCACCTTCTTGCTGCTGCCGTCACTGAGCGCACGGCAAGAGCTTCCTGCAGAGTGACCACACTGCACAGCACTACCTAACAGCAGGGTTTATAGTATAACTTAATAGTAGAGTTTATAATAGAGCTTGTGTTGCTTGGAGAAGGCTCAATCTACAACCAGTGAGATACCTGCAGTCAGTGAAGTGCAGCAAGGGTGGTATCACATGGAGTATTCTCAACTTCCATGCCCAGGGGATCAGATGACAGCTCAAAGCTGGTTAGACAAAAGCGATTCTTAGACAAAAGCAATTCTTACAGTATAGCTAGAATCATGCTAAAACTGCACCCAGGTGGCCATGCGCCTGCTGCACCTCTAGAGCAGGAGACAGTGGATTTGCTATAGTTGTGCCTGCCTTAACTTTTCCAGGTTGGACAGAACAGCTGCCAGACACTCCGGTTGAGGAGTCCGCCCCCGCTTCCGAGAGCACTGAGAAAATAAAGAAGCGTTACAGAAAAAAGAAAAATAAACTTGAGGAAACCTTTCCCGCCTACTTGCAGGTAAAGCTACTGGTCTGCACTAGCTGTGAAAACAATTAAAAAGGGATCTTTGTATGCGTTAATTCATAGTACATTTCAACTGTAGATGTTTCTTCCTCAATTTCCAGTTTATCATTCCAATTAAATGGCTTTTGTGTGAGGAATGTTCATGAACTTATATAAGAAACTGAGATCCTCTGATATCATTTCCCATTATATAGGCCTCTACTTGCTTTGAAAAATAAAGCATTTTTTTCTCCCTAAAGTGACCCATGACACTCTCAGCTTATTTGCTTGTGCTCTGCACTAAACTGTGCAATAAGTCTTAGCCAGATTATGTTATTTTCTCTCTTTATATAAATATATTTAAAAGCAATTTCATTGGGAATCAGTATATTAATGTGGATTCACCAATTTACCTGCCTTCAACTGGATTATAAAGCAACCAGTTTTTATCTCTGTCACTGAGAATACTATTTCTTTCACTCTTTTCAGACACATATTTTCAAAAATAACTTAATTTTGTAGCTGTTTGCTAAATTTCACAAGAAAGACTATACTGGTGTCAAAAATTAGCAAAGAACTGATAGACTGTCTCTGTCTAAAAATAACTTATATTTGATAAGTAAGGAAATGATTTATAAAAAAAAAGACCACACTTAGGATTTCCTTTATATTATTAAGAACACATGTTTTTCCTTCATGCACATTTTATTCATTTAAAATTTAGAATAGTTATTTGATTTAGTCTTCATTACTGTAGGAACAGGTAATTATAAAATGTATTTCTGCCTCTATTTTTAGCTATTACACCCTAAACAAAGATTTTTAAAGACTGCACATTTAGAGAATGCACATTAAGCAGCTTGGGGTGTTTTGTTCTTCGTTAGGATGAGTTTGCACTAACTAAAAGGTAGTGTGTGGTAGTGCTAAAACTCAGACTTCAGTACTTGCCTGTTTTCCATGAACTTATGTGACCTTAGTAAATTGTTCAGAAGCATTCCCCTTATTTAGCTCTCATTTTTATGGGGAGAGAAATACTTTAAACTGTGGAAAAGTTACAGAATATATGTAATATAGGTAAAATTTTTGCAATAAAACATTTTCAACAGCTGCTGCTTTTTCTGCATTGGATTATTCTGTTTTCATTACAGGAAGCTTTCTTCGGAAAAGACCTACTAGACACCAGCAGACAAAACAAGATGAGCCTAGATAACTTACCCGAGGAGTCACTTCCACTTTCATGTAAAGCAAATCTCACCACCAGTTTCCTGGATCCTTCCTCCGACCCCCTTCTTAGCTCAGCCTCCACTCCAGCTCCAGTGAAACTGGGCACTCAAGGTCAGCAAAGTCAACTTAGTGATAATTCACTAATTCGTTGTTGAACATGGGGCTTTTCCACTCTTTCCTCTCACAGTGTCTCATCCATCCAGTTGCTAACCTTGTGTTTAATAACTGCCTGTTCTTGTGAGACTAAATTACAGTGATAATCAGGGTTACCTGGCTCCCTGTTTTAGCTGTTATGGGAGGATTGGATGGCACAGCAGTTGGCACTCAGTGCAGATTGGAAACTCCTTGACTGTAATTGCCAGCTCTACAAAATTGATGAAAATGGACTAAGGAGTCAAAGAGGTCTAAAAATAAGAGCAATAAATCTATTACGAAAGGAAACAAAAAGAAACTAATTTAAAAGATACTTTCAGTAGTCTATTGAATATCCATTTATAAACAGTTACCATCCAAGTTCTGTGTTCTGTGAGGCTTGACATTATTTGAGGCTGCCAAGCTCCTCTCAGCTTTTGCTTCACTGTATCCTTTCTGATCATGGGTGCCCTTTCAAGGCACAGTTTGTAGCCCCCAGGCAGTCTCCTGCTTTCCCTTTCTGATGCTCAAGTCTGCAGGAGATACTGCTGAGAGCTTTGCAAACAGCCACAGGGCTGTAAAGTGCTGCTGAAAGGGCAGCTTCACACAAAGGAGCAATTAAAAACCAAAGCCTGACTCCCTCCTCCAAGTTATTTTATTCCTCAGTATCTTGTAGTATGAGCTGTGTAGTTAAAGGTGTCTAACCTTCCGTATTTTTTTTAAACTCCTTTTATTATTTATTGCATATGGTTACTTGTGAGCCATGTTTTGGCTGATGCTCACAATTTTTTTCTTCTAGCAAATATTTGCAGACATTGGGGTAACTTTCCAGTGCCCAGAGAGTCTTCTCAAGAGAGAAGCACAGTTATTTCTAGTTGCAGCTCAGGGAAAATCCACTAAAGGAAGAGAAAAAGGCTACACTGCCACTAAACATTTATTGTTATATGTGAAATAGTGAGTTGTAGAGAGGAGAAGTTAACATCCCTGTAAGGGGAAACTGCTGCAGATGGGTGTTCACAGCCTGTGCTTCACATTTCCAGCTCTGCAAGGAGATGCACTCATGGAGCTTTCTTCCTCCCCAGCACTCTGGGAGGCCAGAGGAGCCCAGGGGCCAATATTAAGAGCCATTAACGTTCCTGTGTTATCTCACCATAAGGAAGGTTTAAGAGATGTACAACCGTGGTTTTAATGTAATCTTCTATTTGCCCTCTGCTTGAAAGTGAATGTAAATTTGGCCTGTGTTTTGAAAGCGTGCAGTTGCACACCTCTTGCTGATACATATCCCTCTTCAGATAACATAACCTCTAAATAACATCTTCTGTTCCATTGCTGTGTTTGCATTTACAAAGCAGCAGATACATAAACTTAGTGGCCAAAAGACAGGAGCCAGAAAACAGGATTTGGCTGCTTCTGGTGTCACTGAATGCCTTACATTTTTAGACAAATGCTAATCAAGTGGCCACATTATTGAGACTTTTCTTTCCATTTTTTTGAGCTCTGGAGATGCTGATGTCTTGAGCAGAGGGGACGCTATAGTGGTGTTAGTGACTGTTATTTTCCTGCAGTGCTGCTTGGTAAAAGGGATGCTGCCTCCTGTGGGAATCCATGCTTAAGGGGATAGGCCTTCCCCACAAGGAAGATGCTCTTCCCATGGAAAATCCAGTTATTTAATCCCAGGATTAAGGGCTAGGTAGACTTGTTCATCTTGCAAGAGCTCCCCTCTATTTTAAAGGGACTTCACTGTATCTGCTTTGCTTTTCAACACGTTCGTAGGAGAGTTGGGGATTGAAACAAGGGCCACGTTTGGGCCCCTCCTGATGACTTGGCCCAGCATTTCAGTGGCGCATTGAGACGGGTGATTCCCAAAGACAAGTTCTTGAGTCATTTGTCTGACAGTTACTAGTAACTGGGATCAAGGTGAGCTGGAGGCTCCCAGTGCTGGTCTCTAACTGTTTTCACTTCCAGCACTCATCTGTTTTTCCACACGTCGATGGCACAGTGTTGCAGAACAGCCTACATAGGAGCAAACCCTAAAGTCGTTTAGAAGAGAAGGCTAGAGGAGAGTGGCAGTCTGTGCTCCCTGGAGCACCCCAGCTCCCCGTGGCTCCTCAGTAAAGCTGAAGGTGTTGATAATAATGTTAAATGTTAAAGTTATTGCCTTTTTAGCTTTGTATTGGTCTGGAGCTCTGTGCTGCCAGAGCCGAGCAACACCAGGCTATTTGTTTGGCACCACATGTCAGCCCACTATTACTTCTCATCTGAAGCAGCTGGTTGAAGCGATTTGCTTAATTCCAAGAAAATACTTAGCACATATTGAATTAGAACTGGCCAAAAAAGAGAAGAGAAAGATTAAAAATATGCTTTAGAGTAAAAGTCTTCTGTGAGACTTGCATATCATAGTTTAGCCTGCTGCTGTCACCAAAGCTCAATCTTTTTACAGAATGAACAAGCTCCATCCTAAAAGCCATTAGCTCTTTCCCAACCTGCTAATCTCATCAGAAGGTCCTTACTGAATCTGATTGCTCTAATAGTTTGGAGCCTCTTAATTTGCAGCCTGAATTTATTCATGACCAGTTAATAACTACAGGTGGTAAACTGTGCAGCAGTATCTTTTCACCTAAGCCATTTCCTAGCTACTTACACCATATATTTACATTCAAATTAGAAATTGAATTACTAGGGATTGGGTTTAAGCACATTCTTGATGTCTGAGGAGGAAAACACTGTGACAAATGACGAAATTACAGAAGAATTAAAGGCTGCTAATGTAGTTTTCATGCTCCCATCATGTGTTTTCTTCCCACCGACTAGCTCTTTATTTATCTACTTATTTATTATATGTTTTTTAGGATTTTAAAGTTCTACTTCTAATATTCATATTTGCCCTCTTCTTGCTGCACATGCAAATGGATTAGTCTGCAGGGACACACTGACACACCTAGGTAAAGCATTAATTAATTAGAATGGTATCATTTTTAGTATATATGTATTCTGTACTGTTATTTTATATCTATATTACAAAGGAAAAAATGAAGGATAAAAGCAGTAAGTAAAGAAAATCTGCTAAATCCTACTCACTTTAACTTGGTAGAAAGTAAAAGGGCTCTGAGAGACAAGAGAGAGAACTTCAAAATGATGGCAAAGTGTAGGAGCTTGGAGGCAGCCCCATCATGCAAATAAATCCCTGGCTCCAGGGCTCTAAATTAGCCAGGATTAAGCTAGAAATGCTTTCCTGGGGAACCTGGGCAGTAACAGTGAGAAAGAGCCATTTGTGTAGGAAACGTTTTGTCCTTTGGCTTTCTGGTCACTTTTTAGTCTTCCCACATTGGTTTTCCACCTCATGTCCTGTATTACTTCCATTAATTCCTTTGTTTAATTGCATATTTGCATCTCTTCCTATTTAATTGTTTTTCACTGAAGTTTTTATGTAGTCATCATAGACTGCAGTTTTTCTGAAAACACTTTTCTAAACTTCTATTTAGTTGTCAAAGAAAAGATCTTCCAAAACTAGATGACTCATGAAGATGACTTTTAACAACCCCAAAACTTCTTGCTAATGGAGAGGATGCCAAGCAGATAATCACATCAGATTTATTATTCAATATTCAATAAGTTCTCGCCAGGACTGGGCTAATTTTTCCTAGATTACAGCCACACATCACATTCCTACCTCTGGGTATTCTCATTTCTTCAGGATTTTCTTCTGATCTTAAAAACAGCATTAAAAGCAACTGCAGTTTCATTTTCCACGCTCCTTATTACTGTTATATTTTTACTTGTATGTCAGGGTATATTTTTATTTATACTTTTTATTTATGCTTTTATATGTTTATGAATATTGAGGTACGTTTACTTATATCAGGGTTACTTACCTGGTTGTTCCGTGTGTTAAGAAAGACAGCGCTCGTAAGGGAAGTAGTACCAGGACAGGTTTCTTATTTTTAATTTCCTGCTATTTACCATGACTGGTAAATTCTTCTTTTACGAAACACCCGTGTGGACTTCTGTATTCACAGGCCTTGGTTTTTTAGCGTCTGGGAGTTGGAGCAGGTGGAGTTTGTCCTTACAACCAGCCCTCCCTGTTTCCCTCCAGCTAAGTCACATTTCCTGACCTTGAGACATTGCCCAGCAGGTTAAGAGTGTGCCCGTAGCTGCAGTGCTCCCTGGGGAGGAGGTGACCGTGGTGCAGTCACTCCTCTCCGTGTCCCTTGCAGCGTGTCCACAAGGACCTGCTGCTTGGCAGAGGTGTATTTCAGTGTACAGCTCAACCTATGGTAGGTCTCCGGAGTGCTCTATTAACATATAAATGTCATGATTGTTTGGTTGTCATTTGTTTCCTTTCCAGCAGGTAGCACGGATGACCCCCTCGCTGATCTTTCCGAGGTCTTGAACACCGATGATGATATTCTTGGAATTCTTTCGGATGATTTGGTAAAGTCTGGAGATCATTCGGGTATGTATGTTTGTAAGGTCTCTCTGTTATTTCTTTTTTTTTCTCTTTATTACAGAGCCAGATACTGAATTAAATCTACAGGTTATACCCTAGGTGATATCAGATATAATTTTCCTACCTTAAGAGTACCTAAGTGTGAGAGGAGCTTTGTCTTCTACTGCAAAAACAAACAAAACCTTTCCAGCATTTTATTTTACTTAGCTCTTTGCTTTGCTGCTTAAGAGAATAAAAACAGCTTCCGTTGTCTATCATACCTGCGTAGCCTTTTCAGCATGCAGCCTTTTCTTTACTTTTTTGTTTGTTTGTTTTCGTGTTATAATCATCCATTTTATCTGGTTTGGGTCCTGTAGGTCTTGATTTATGCACTTTCCAGGTTGAGAACTCACCCTCCCCATTTGGTAAGAAACTAAACGATGGATGATCCATGGTTAGAAGTAGTGATCTTTCCTCGTGCTCCTGGCTGAAAGAACTGCATGTGTAGAAACTAGTTCCTTTACTGTGTCACTAATTTGTGCTCTCGTTTCCCACTCTTCCTGTACTCTTTTGAGTCTAACACAACTTGCAAAGTCTTGCACTCTGCACCTTAAAGAGAATAAAGTCTCCATAAAGTGTTGCATACAGTTTTTAAAAACCTTCCTCAGTTTTTTGTGTGTTTCATGATAGAGAACCATTTATTTTCTTGCTGTCACCCTTACTGTTAGTATTACCTATAGTAGTAGTGTGTAGCCTTTATAGTAGTGGTATCCTTTGTACATTAATTTTAACAGTGTGAATATTAAAGCATGGATAAAGCGGTTGACATCGATCTTTTTGTTACCACTGGATGATGATTCATCACTTCTTTATGTTAAGCACAGGTTGATGAGTAGAATGGCATGTTTCATTATTTTAAAGTTGGGTTTCTTTGGTATTTAATGTTGAAATATCTTTTTTAAAAATAAAGTCTGTAGAGCTTTTTCCAAGCTATTTCACTTCTGAGAGGTTTATGAACTTGTAAAGCAGGTTATAAAATTGGAATATATTTCCTCAGCATCCACAAATCACTTTGATGTAATCTAGAGTTCAGTAGTTGTTTTCATGATGGAAACTGCTATTAATATTAGATATTGAGAACATATTAACAATTAGTAGATGTTAAATTAAAGGGTGTCTGTGTAAAACTCAAGCACACCAGGATGAACCAAACTGGCTGCTGGCGGGATGGGTTTTGAAATGTGGGGAAAAAAAAAGGTGTAGTGGAAGTGTATACTGAAAACTGCACCCTTGAAAACAGCTCTGAGTTCAGTCATCTACAGCAAATTCTTCCCCTTCTTCCAGTTTAATTTCATTAATTTAGCATTCATTAAACAGTAGAACAAACTGGGAGGCATTTTTTTCTCCATTTACTTTTTCTAATGAATGAATTTTTTTTTTTTAAATTTTAGAGTCTTAGTTCAGTTGACAGTGGAGTTCTAGCAAAAACAAAATATGAATTTTTGTGTTCTGCTCTTTGTTCTGGGTCAGTAGGCTTTATTACTTACATCTCACTGCATATTCTTTCCTCCTTCAGCTGGACTAGATATTGGTCCCATCTCTGATGATCCTTCTTCTCTGCCTCAGCCAAATGTCCCCCAGAGTTCACGACCATTGAGTGAAGAGCAATTAGATGGAATCCTCAGCCCAGAACTAGACAAAATGGTCACAGATGGTAATTTGTTTGTCCTTCACCTTGCTCTTCTAGAAAACTTAAGTAGACGCTTCCTTTTCCTCAAAATTAGTCCCTGTATTGTAATATATCTATTTACATTTAGTTACAGAATTAATTTTGTGGCATTTTTTTTTCCTAATTGCTCATTCCGTGTTATTTTTACTTTACCCAGGTGCTATTCTTGGCAAATTGTACAAAATTCCAGGTATGTGCTCGGATCTCTGTGTCTGTTACAAAACGTGGCTTCCCGTCGAGGCCAGCGCCCTCATGCCTCGTGTTTTTGCAGAGCTGGGAGGCAAGGACGTTGAAGATCTGTTCACAGCTGTACTGAGCCCAGCAACCACGCAGCCAGCTCCTTTGCCACAGCCTCCACCTCCTCCCCAGCTCATGCCCTTGCACGCTCAGGGTACGTTTCTGTCTTTAATTAAGAAGCAGCAGCCTCGTCAAGGAAGTTGCTCGTCTTTTAATGCAGCTGTGGAACTGGGATGAACTTGACTTTCTGCCTCTGCGATTTGTGGAGTAGCATGGACTGTGCATGTAAATATTGACAGTAGAAAGGGATAGTTTGCAGTTTTATGACATACTGGAGCTATGATTTGAGCAGATATTTCACATTCTAGAAAGTTGTCTGTAGTGAAGTATGTGCCTTCTTTTGCCATTACTTTTAATGTTACCTCTGAACACCTCCTGGAAAGACTCAGCTCAACAATGATTTGCTGAGTCTAAATTTCCTTTAAGAGTTAAAGGTAACATACTGATTAATCCTGTTCAAGTAACAGAGAGGATAGACTAAGTAATTTTGAAATACATCTGGAAAATTGACCCTTATTCTATTTCTTACTACTAAAATTTTCATGACCAGCCCATCTCCTGAGTAGCTCTAGCACGTTGTTACCTTTATATTGGAAGCATTGAGTAAACTGAATTTATTTATTGTTACCAGTAAAGGAGTGTATAGGAGTGTATAGGTGTAGCATAATTAACTGCATGCTTTTCTCACCAGACATTAGTTAGGGTGAGTTTTGCCTGAGCTCAGGTAGAGAAATGCCCATCCTGTTACTAGGAGGACAGAACCTAGTATGTAAATTGAATGTCATCAATTAAAACATATATATATATATATTTTTTTTTTCCCCTAGTTTTATATATTTTCAAAATAGTGGACTTCAAAAAGCCCTAGACTTCAAAAAGCCCTAGACATGAGAGAGTTTAAAGCAAATAATGAGGTGGTTTAAAACAAAAGATAATGGAGATATCACTGCCTGTTTCCCATTCTTTTGCCTGTGTACAGATAACTTCAGCCTCTGAGCTCTGTAGGATTGTTCAAGCTTTTCCCTGTGGGAATGGTCACGATTGCTAAGTTTTAGGCTGATGATTTAGTTCAGTTATGGAGTAATGATCCACGTGTTTTCAGGAGATAAACGCCTCAGTAATGGCTGGTATCAGGCTTCAAAAAAGCCTGTATCAAGTTTCAGTAATTACAATAAAATGAAGGCTCTCTGTTCTCAGAGAGACGTGGGATTCTACTGCACAGACCAGAGGTTTGGCTCTGCAGCCTGTTTCTTGCCAGGTTTTCACAGTTACCATGTGTCATCTATTTACCAATTATAATAAGGCATGTTCTCCTTAGATGATTCTAAAATCATCTACCTAGATTGTAGCCTGTAGGTCAGGAAATAGTCACCTAAAACATGAGTGAATTACAGTGTTTTCTTATAAATCTGTCAAATTCCTGAACTGCTACTGTGTTTTTAGGAAAATATTGGGAACTCAATTATAATCTTCCTTAAGTGACAGAGATTCAAAGGTCAGTGTTAATTCTGTGTAGGAACATCTGCAAAGACCATCTGCTAGCATAGATCTGCCTGTGTCACATTTGCCTAATATTTTAATCAGATAAAATTTTTGGCCCTAATATTGCTCGGCTGGACATTTAATTATGATGCTGATGCTCATTTGACTGGATTTATCTGTTTCATTGGTTGCAGATTATGGAGTTAGCAGATAATGAGGCTTACTCTTGTGCATTGCAGTCTCAGAAGAGGAAATTTTGAATTCAGGTGGTTAATGATAATACTGCATGGACTGAAGACAACCATCTCCATGCTTGTTGCTTGGCAGCTTGGATTTTTATGTTCTTTGGCTAGCAGTGGGTCTGGTTATAACGAATGTTACAGACCAAGAGACACCTCAATATAAAGTGTGGCCCCATAACACGGGCTAGTTGGAAAATGCTGAGAAACCATTAAAATAAAAAGTTACTTGCCAGACAAGAAAAAAAAACTTTGCTTGGATGTGGTACTGTAGAAAACAATCTCCTAAATCTGTAGGGAACCCAAGTAAATTGGTTTCAAATATTATCCGAAAATTTAAGGTTAGTATTATCAATTTTTAAAGTAGCTATTTTATCATTAAATGAGACATCTCTTCACTGACTTCACGTTTCTCTCTCTCAAAAGCACTACCCTTTAAAACAATAACTTAACCTTTTTCTTCCTAGGAGATAATGCTTTTTCAAGAGTCCCACTAATGAATGGTCTGATTGGTCCTAACCCCCATCTCCCTCACACGGCTTTGACTCCTGGAGGAGGGCTGGGCACTTTCTCTCCTATCACACAGCAACCATATACTGATACCAGGTAAGTCAAAAAGGCCATTGTTTAGCATTTATTAACTGGGGATTGTTATTGTTATTGATATTGTAGTGTTTTTAGTGTTATAAATATTTAGTTCTTAACAACCAGTACAAAAGTTACTGTTTCTGTATGCAGTACAGCCTCTTGACTACAGAAATTGCAAGCAAAATAATTACTTGGGTAGTTCTTTTTGTGTGGTGAAAGAAATCAGTCTGTAAAACTGAGCTCTTCTCTGATTTCTCAGGGATAAGAATCCAGCATTCAATCCCATGGTGGGTGATCCAAACAGTTCTTGGGCACCGTCAGCTCCACCTTTGGAAGCTGAAGGCGACACAATGTCCAATGCTCAAAGGAGCACCCTGAAGTGGGAAAAAGAAGAAGCACTGGGTGAAATGGCAACGGTAGCACCTGTTCTCTACACCAATATCAACTTCCCTAACCTAAAGGAAGAATTCCCCGGTGAGTGAGTGAGGGATGGGATGGATTCAGATGCTCTGCAGCAGGTTGTGCATCTTTCTTTGAAAGAGTTAATGCAAGACTCTGACAAGTCTATTTTATACATCAACACTTTTTTGGTTGCAGACTGGGCTACAAGAGTGAAGCAGATTGCTAAGCTGTGGAGGAAAGCAAGCTCGCAGGAAAGGGCTCCATATGTGGTAAGAACAACTGCCACCTGCATTCTTGTGCTTTTGACAACATGCGTTTCATCTGCAGAATATTTTTTTAGTACATTAAGTTCTAGATTTACTGAAAGTTTGCTGTCTGCAAGAGTGCCTTTGTAATTGAACTGCAAAGTCCAAATGCTTTTACCTGTTTTCCATGTTGTGAGGAGCATAAGGGACTCCCATTTTTTCTTTTAAAACATTCTCCTCCTTCACACCTAAGGCAGAGGAGCACGTTTGTCTTAGCTGTCTCAAACCGGACCATTAATTCCATTAATTCCAAAACCTCTCTGATCCAGTTCGCAACTCTTGTGCTCTATTGAAGCTCTTCCTGTTAAAGATCCACATTGTCCACATTAAAATATCATTAGCTAAGAAATTTGACTCTTGTGTATGTTGATAAGTGTTGAGAGCTTAACAATACCAACATCTACTGCTTAAATGAAAAACTCGTTACTTCTGTGAAAAAATCAGGAGGATAAATAAGCACCTCAAATTCAGTATAGGAAAAGGAGACTCAGGACCACAGAGTTTCTGATTGCTCCCCTTGACACTTGAAAACCATTCCAGTTTTCTTTTTATTATTGAGGCAACATCATTATTCTGCTTATTATTCAAGCCCATATCATTTACCACCACATTCAGTTGGTTGGTTCCTTCCATGTAGTATTTACAAGATACTGCCTGCTTAAATGTGTCGATTTTCATCTAGGAAGCTCTCACTTTACAAAGCAAACTACGTGTTTTTCTCTTTCCCGCAGCAAAAAGCAAGAGATAACAGAGCTGCTTTGCGCATCAATAAAGTGCAGATGTCAAATGACTCCATGAAAAGGCAACAGCAACAGGATAGCATTGATCCAGGCTCTCGTATCGACTCCGACCTCTTTAAAGATCCATTAAAACAGAGGGAATCAGAACATGAGCAGGAGTGGAAATTCAGACAGGTGTGCTGCTTTTAGAGTACTTTTTTTTTTATTGCTGCTTTTTACTGTATTGATTTTTTTTTTTTGCTGTCGTAATGAAATCATTTTTAATCTTTCTTTATATAAGGGTATAAGTTCCAAGGTTCTGCATAAAACAAATATGGACACTTTTGGAAAGAAAAGCCATTTGTAAATGTTAGAAAACTTACTTTAAAAATTCTGATTATAAACACCTACCTGTTACACAAATGCATTGTTCTTTCTCTTTATGACCAACTATTGCAGTAGTTTATATACCATATACTGCATTAACCTTATCCTGCAGACTCCATTGCTTTTAATTAGACTGGAACATATATATATATGTGTGGCTCCCTCGGAGCCCATTTCAGCCCTGCTGCATCTGTCAGTACTTTTTCTTCAGTGCATAAGATTGGAAAGCAGTGCTGCTCTTTAGGCAACCTGGGAAATGCTCCTTCCTAGGCCAAGTGAGTATGTCAGGTTAATTTAACTTTACAAATAGTCATGCCCATACAATAGTCTGCTCCCATTGCATTATTTAAGATCTGAAATTTTTCTTAGTAGGTCATTAACGTGGCCCAAAGTTTTGATTATTAATTCATTTTTAGTCGTCAGAAAGACTGCGTACCCTGGACTTAAATGTGTAACTTTTCCCCCTCCTCATTTTACAACAGCAAATGCGGCAGAAGAGTAAGCAGCAGGCCAAGATAGAGGCCACGCAGAAACTGGAGCAGGTGAAAAACGAGCAGCAGCAGCAGCAACAGCAGCAGCAGCAGCAGCAGTTCGGGTCCCAGCAGCTGCTGGGCCAGTCCGGCCCGGACACGCCGAGCAGCGGGATGCAGAGCCCCTTGACACCCCAGGCAGGCAGTGGCAGCGGGTCTCCCGCACAGCAGACATTCCACAAGGAGCTCTTCCCAAAGCAGCAGCTACCTGCGGCGCCCACGTCCTCGGATGACGTGTTCCTGAAGCCACAAGCCCCACCTCCCACTCCGAGCCGCATCCCAGCGCATGATTCACTCTCCCAAGCGCCTCAGACGTCACCCCAGCAGCTGTTTTCTCCGGCTTCCACAAACACAAGGCCTCCTTCTCCAATGGATCCATACGCTAAGATGGTGGGAACGCCTAGACCAGCACCTATTAACCAAAACTTCGTTAGAAGAAATCCCGTCGCGCCGCTGGACGCCTGTGCGGCGCAGGCATCCGTAGCCAGGCCCATGCAAGGGCCGGAGCCGTCGGGAAGCCGGCCCTCCCCCGTCAGAGATTCCTGCTCGTCGTCTCCGGGTAGCAGTGATCCCTATGCAAAGCCCCCAGACACCCCCCGGCCAGTCCTGGCGGCAGATCAGTTCTCCAAACCCCTGGCAGTGCCGAGGTCTCCCGCAGTTCTGGAGCAGGCAGGGAAGGGGCCTCTGGCGGCCGGGAGCAGCGATCCTTTCACCAAGCCAGCTCCCAGGACAGAGGCATTCCCGAGGCAGAGGGTGGCTTCTGATGCTTATGCCCGGCCCCCGTTGACTCCCACCCCTGTTGATGGTAGCCCTGGGCCCTTCAAAACCCCTCTGCGCCCACCTCAGTCCCCGCAGGATCCTTACGGATCGATGCCGGCCACGCCGAGGCGCGTTGCCGTCGATCCCTACGAGCGGCCTCCTTTGACCCCGCGGCCGGTCGATAGCTTTTCCCATAATCAGCCTAATGATCCATATAACCAGCCTCCCCTCACTCCCCACCCTGCAATAAAAGAGCCTTTTGCCCATCCACCTAGGATAATGCGACCCCAGAGCGATTCTTTCCCGCAATCTGGGCCTCTTCCAAGGCCAGCTTCTCAGGACCCCTATTCCCAGCCTCCGGGGACTCCCCGGCCCGTGGCCGATCCCTACGCGCAGCCCCCGGGAACTCCTCGACCTGCCACCGTTGATCCCTATATGCAGCAGCCACCGACACCAAGGCCTGCTCAGGCAGCAGATCTATTTGCCCAACCCTCGGCAAATCAGCGACACTCTGATCCGTACGCCCAGCCTCCTGGGACACCCCGGCCAGCTCCCAGTGACCCTTATTCCCACCAACTAGCGACTCCGAGACCGGGAGTTCCAGAAAGTTTCAACAGACCCGCGATGCCGCGACCAGGGCTGATGCCGAGCAGAGACCCTTTCCTGCCGAGCCCGCAGAACAGGCTGCAGGGCACCTTTGTCAGGCCGTCAGACCCGTGTTCTCAAGCTCCCAGACCGGCAGGACCCGCAATAACGGATTCGTTCAGCCACGGCCCGGCTGCTCCGGCGCGTGACCCGTACGAGCAGCCACCACTGACTCCGAGACCTCAGCCAGAATCCTTTGGAGCTGCTCAGCTGGCCCATGACCCCGCGGAGCAGCCCCGGCCGGGCTCCGAGGGCGGCTTCAGTGCATCTGCCAGCTCTCCCATGAGTTCCCAAGCGCAGCAGTTTCCCAAAGTTTCCCAGGTTCCTGGCTCAGCACCCACCACAGGAGTCACAGATACCCAGAATACCATGAATATGTCTCAAGCAGACACTGAGAAATTAAGACAGGTGAGCATGCTGTTGAAGCTGATGGCTGAAAATTGCAAACACAGAAGAATTTCCTGAAGGGGTTTTTATATATTCAGAATTACTTGGCGTTAAACACAGCTGAGAATCTTTGTTCAGTCATTATGTTCATTAGTTCCTCCAGGATAGAACCAGAGTGTATAGAATATAAAAAGTCAGTAATGCTTACACAAACATTAACAAAATGAAGTGAGAGCCATTGAAAATGTAGGTGCCTGATCTACTTTAGCCCTTCTGTTTGCAGGAGAGAAACACCTTGAAAGGGTTATTACTTCTCTCCTATAATAAGTGAACTGTGGAGCTAGTTGTCAGTGGCCTGTTCACCAACTGAAACAGAGAAAATAGGCAGTGATTTTAGATGAAGCTCTGGGCTTTTTAGGTGACTAATATGTTGAATTGAATCCTGCCATTAGTCGTTGATGTTCTGGAGCCTCGTTCACTCCAGGTTTCTATCTATCAATATTGGCAAAAAGCTCTTGCTGAGGCTTGGAATTACATTCTGCTTGGGAAAGCTGCTCAGTCTTTGCCTCTCAAGAGCCATGGGAAGTGACTTGAGCACAACCGTCCATAGTATTTGTTGTGCAGAGTCAGAGCACATTCTGCAACTGCAACGTAAACCTGGTGCTGAGTTTTCTCCTGAGGCCCTCCACACATTTTCCTCCCTCAGAATCTATATTTTCATATAGAGAAAGGGCTCTTCATTATTGCAGTAGAAAAGTTGACAGAGTGTTTTTTGTAAATTAATAAGGTAGGCCCACTTTGTACACTTTTAACAAGTGGTCTGGAGGTGAAAAGTTTTGTTATCAGAACCTTGCACCCTCTGAGCCCTCTTTTCACTTCTAAGGTGATTGTGGTGGTTTATACCACATGGAGAGGGATTTCTTTCCTCCAAAAGGCTCTACCAGGGGAAAGCAACACTGGCAGATGTATCAATTGCAGTGTCTAGCACCGTAATTTTATATATATATTTCTTAACAGCGCCAGAAGTTACGTGAAATTATTCTACAACAGCAGCAGCAGAAGAAGAATGCAGTTCGGCAGGAAAAGGCCTTACAGGATTCAGCAGCTGCTTCCCATGGAACTCCTCTCCAGCACTGGCAGCAAGACAATTTAAATCAGATTTTTAACCGCCCTCCTCCTCCTTATCCGGGGAATATTAGGGCCTCAGTTGTCCCTCCGGGTGGACCAAGGTTCACGGTGTTTCCGAAAGATCAGCGTGGCCCATTCCCCGTTGAAGGGCAGTTCAATAGACCCCAGTTTGCAGGCGATATGAATGCCATGGGAATGAGACCTCATGGGCTTAGGTAAGCTCCTTAATCCCTTAAAAACAGAGTATTGCAGTGGTACCTCTAAACTTACTGGATTTGCTACATTTAGGATTTTGGATGCGAAATCACCTGTGTGATCTACAGTAGCTGGGAATGTTACTATGCAGTGAGCTAAGCATTCCTATAAGCTTCTGTAACACAGAGTGTGTGTTCTGCACTGTGTGCTCTGCCTTTCACTGGGAATTACTCAAAAATGAAAATAGAGAAACTGCAATACTTAAAGGAATATAGATCTTGTTACCTGTTATTTTGGAACATTTATTTAAAAAACAAAACAAAAGTCTGACTGGCCTTGATGCCTTCATACAGAGTAAGTGCAATATTTTTCTTCTCATTTGTAAGGATTATGTAGTGAACGTGTGACTTCTGTCTGTGCTATTTTTTGAACAATGCTTTGTAAAATAAGTGCAAATACTGTTGTATCTTGTAGTCTTGAGAATTATTCCTTTCAAAAATTTAGGTTTTCAGTAATTTGTAAATACGCACAGCAGTATTTTAGACTTATTCAGATGAATCTGTGGTTTATTTATTAAGATAGTTATAACTGTCACAGAATTTTCTGTCCATTTTCAGAACTTTCTGTCTGTTTTACTGGAATTGAAAACTTGTTGAACATAAAGCAATTATCTTAGTCA
>JAVCKT010025572.1:29032-51574 GCA_032273925.1 Rhynchotus rufescens | reverse complement strand
CCACAGTCCTTCCTTTTTGTCTCTGGACTCCTGCAGAAGGAAGCAGCAACTGAGAATTAAATGGATTCCCCTACAGTGACCGTAATTCTCCCTCTGCAAAGATGCTGAATCACTGGAACTCTCCATGGAAAGAAGCGTTTCCTCTCGGAAGAGCACAAGGCTTCAGGACCCTCCCCCTGCGGTACTGCAGGCAGCAGGAGCACTCGCTCTCCTGCACAAACCTGGCGCGCGGCGGCTTCAGCGCGGCTCGCTCTCCCTCCCAACACTCCTCCTACTAGAAAGCTGTCCTAGAACCTGGCTGCCACAGCTAAAATAATGCTCCATTCTAGCTTGCTTTTATGTAAGGGCATTTGCTATTCATTTATTTTTGTGCCAGTATCTTCTTTTGCTTAAATAACCCCCTTCTCCCTGGCAATTGCCTCTAAGGCATATGCTGACAACTAGTACCTCCTTCCCCAGCTATTCTGGCAGACTAAGAGAGCTGGGCTCTTTAAAGCACAATCTGACAGACTCTCCAATCTCCCAGTCACCTTAGCAGGCAGACTTGGCGCCACGACCAGCTTGATTTAATGTTTCCTAAACATGGGTGGTCAGAGATGCTTAAAACAGCAGCAGCAGCTACGATCTCAACTGCATGGTGCCTACTGCAAGGAAAACATGGATTCTTTTATTTCAAGTATGTTTAGCTAAGCAATCCCAGTAAACCAGAGTGCTGAAGCCTTGCCCACCAAACACACTGCAGGCTACACAATATCTGGGGAGCCCGACCAATATCCCATAACAAGGTCTTCTTTCTGTAAATGAATCTTACACAAAAAGGTAACGCTGATTTCCTGAGGCAGGAAAGGGCCAACAGCAGTAATTCCAAATACCCTCCTCCCTGTTAACCCTCTCCAGCTCTAACAGCGGAGCCCAACGCTGACAGGCGAACGCTCGGCTTTTGATGATCATTTCAACAGATGGACTGGGAAGGTGTGGGTGTGCTGTGAAATGGCAATTACTGCAGGGAGGGAAATGCAGCGCGATGTAAAAAAGATAGAAACCAAAAAAGGAACAAAGCAGAGAGGAGAGGAAAAGAATTCCAGTGACCTTAAATCTCACTCTATTTTTCTGCTGAATTCACCAGTAAGATACTGAACAAATGATCAGCGGTAATATGTACAGCTGCGAACTGTACGTTTAGTACCCAACACACAATTTCACATAGATCTTTGTATAAATACCGAAGTGTTCAAGTGAGGTATTTGCCAAGAATAGAGACTTCCAAATAGACCTATATTCATTCCTTTTTCACAGGAGGCAGCTATAACAGAACTCAGATGGCTCCTCCAAACAACCCATATTCTCCCACCCAGCTCCTGTGCGTTACACAAAGTGAAACCTCTGCCTGGAAGCCAAGCAGCCGCAACGCAGCAGAACAGCAAGGGGAGCGTGACAGCAGCAGGCAGCAAACTGAAAGACCCTAAAATAACGAAAATAAGTTTGTAACTAATAACAAATAGCTAGTCCTTTTTCCTCTCACCTTTCAGCTCTTGCATACATTGCATTTCAAATTCTTATTCACAATTCACTGTTTGCCAATAACTACCCAATCTGTTTTCTTTTTCGCTATAGAAATATTTTTCTTTTCGATCAAAAAATGTTCCCATCTGTCTATTCATTGTGAGCCCTATTCCCTGTTGCCTTATGGCCTTATTCTTTCTACTCTGTGAGGTAGCAAACATAGTTTTATTTACCTTATGAAAAGGAAACTGAGGCAGAGGCTTGGTGACTTTCTTGATCATAAAGAAAAGCCATCTCAGAGTCCAGCCCTAGATTCTGCTGGATTTTTTGAAAATAACTAGATGATCATGGCTGCTATTTTTTCTTTAAGCATGGGCCTTTTTCTGTGCCTAACATTTCTGTTAGTGTTTTTTTTTTCTTTTTTAATCAGTGATTTTCAAGTACTGCAACTGTCTATTGGGTCCAAACAGTTACAGTTCCTAGTCATACTAGTAAGAACTTTTCACCTCAGCCACCACACAGAGCATGACCTGGTTTCATAATGAATGAAATAAAGCAGCTGTGGCTGCCAGGTAACACTGTACCGAAAGTTGTGATGGGAGTTTCAGTTTCTCTTTAGCAGACAGGTGTCTGCATCCCCAGAGCGCTGTCACAGCTGGTGCACACTGATGCTGTTGTTAGTAATCGCGGCAGAGGGCCCAAGCACTGATCTGAGAGTTTATTTATAAATATTTTAGCAGGCTGAAGAACCAGGAGGAGTTTTAAATTTACATTTCTTTATACATACTCCCACTCAGAATCTGTGAGCTTAGTAAATCTGTATAAAATCATCACCAGAGCCTGACAATAGATTTACAAGGGCAAGGCACCCATAAAGGCAGAAGCCTCCACTGACAAGCAGGGAATCTTGCCTTCCAAAATGATTTTAATTGCTAATTTTTTTTTAATTCCCCAAAACATTAACGCAGTGTTAATGAAGGAAAGCATCACTACACAGTGCTCAGCCTTGCAGGGCCTCTGTTGTAGTGCCAGGCTACATTCTAGATGCAGAGTTTCAGTGCTGAGTGTCAGGAGCTCAGCACTGTGGCCTACCTATACTCAGGACCGCAGGACACAACGTGGAGATCAGAAGACACCTGCTCTCAAGGATGCCAGAGGATAATGCAGGGCATGTGCAGGACAGATATACTGAAGTGACAAGCCACAGTTTTAGTCAGAAATGCAGCAGTTTCGTCCTTCCATTAGTTCTATCATGACCCTGACAAGCCAGTGTTATCAGCCAGGAGAACCTGCTGCCCAGGTGGACACTTTCCTAGGTGTTTGGTCTCCCTTCCCTCTTGCACTGCATAATTCCGGATAGTGCTGAGCTTCTTGGAATTCTGAATATCCTCCTCTCCATTAACCCTCTCCTGCATCAGCTGTGCTGTGATGACACGAGGAGGGAGTTATTCCAAACATCCACTGTTTCGTTATGAAGGTGAACTGTGAGGTTAGGGAAACAGAGGTGGTAATATGCCTCCATTCCTTCAAAACAGAAGGCAATTAACCTCTTCCCAAAGACTTCACAAATTCCCTTCATCCTTTCTTTAGGTGGAAATACAGAGAAGTGACAATAAATCAGTTATCTCAGTTATCCAAGCCTAACTACAGTGAGATGACAAATGAAGCTCTGATCACATGGTCTGCAGCAAATGCCTTCTTACCGTGAGCCGTTTCGAGGCATCCACTTCAATCATCCCCCGCAAGAGGTTCTGACAGTCTGGGGGGATAAAATGTGGCATGTGGAACACTCCACGTTTCACCTTCTCCAACAGTTGCCGCAAGTTGTCATCATCAAATGGCAGGGCACCCTGCAGGGATGACAGAATTGTGGATTGGAAAGATGAGAGAAAGGGATTTGGAGAGGGCAAAAGGAGAACGATAATAAGAGATAGGAAAAGTGAAAATCAGTTCATATTGAATTATTAGAAAATGTGAAGCCCTCTTTCTATCCACTGAAAACAGTTAATATCTAGGTGCTGTTGTATTTTCTCCAACATAGAAAACAAAACTGAGGACAGTCTTTTCTGTCAAACCTTTAATTAGAAAATGAATACTGGTACAAAACATAATACAAAATATGAAATTGCCTTTCCAGGCAAATTCACTAAAGATGCATGGATTCACTTAAATTCAGCTCAAGCTTTTGATCTGTTGGTGTTCCTCCTGGGCATACTTTCACTGCAGCAATGTTTATCGTCTCCTTACTTCTAATCTTCCTGAGACACATTTATTGCAAATGCCAAAAAGAAGGTGAACAGCATTTGACAGACTTTCACTAAAGAACATCCTCTTTCTCTTGGAGAAATGGAGAGACATAGCTGAAAGAAAATCTAACCAACATTGACCTTTGGAAACAGCAGATATTCTGTCTTTTTAATCTATTCCATTCAATTCCCATGACACAGTCAGATCATCAGTTCCTATTGCTTCCCTACAGTAGCTCTCTTGTAAGAATGTCTTGAGGTTTTTGAGCTGAAATCCACCTTTTGAATAGATCATCAGCTTGCCACAAAGAGCAGCAAAAGATCTATCCTAGTTACAAGGACAAAAAGAAGAAAAAGAAAAAGAAAAAAAGAAACCTTTAGGGTAACTCCACTCACTGGAGCTGATATCCTCTTATAGCAAGCTGGCTCTTCCTAGCTATTCTGTGTCACTTCCTTCTTGCATTGCATAATTGCAGTTGGTGCTGAAGCTTCCTTCATTTCCAGGAAGGTTTGTGGGAAGTTGCAAGCTGTCAGCTGCTGTGATAATGAAGTTTTGGGCTGTCAATACTGGCACTACTCTTACTACAGCGAGTACTGCACCTGTATAATCAGTCCTCTGTCTGTATGGTTTATGGAGACCAACAGCTCCGTTTGCAGGAAGCCTGCCTGGCTGGAACAGCCATGGGGTCCTTCTTCCTTTCGTTTGCCCATCCAAGTGGTCCCAGAGAGCTTCCCCCCACTCTGTAGCCAATCGTTTGAGTTACCTCAAGCTTTTCCTAATCACTCAGACTTATAGAAAAATCAATTCTGATAGTTCAAGACTTTAGCCAGTGCAATTTAATCCATGATGAAATCAGCAAGGCTGCTTTGTGGCATTTCCTGAAGGTAACAACTACAGCGCTTTTATTACAACTACTATCATAGCTTGAGACTTTTTGTAGGGTTTCTCCTGACATAATTAACTAGAGAGCTCTGCTCTGTCAGTAGTAGGCTTATTCCAACTGTTTTGTAGGCTCATGTATGTATGTAGGAACAGATGAAGACGTGAAGACGTTTCCCAGCAACTGAGGGACAGACACCGAGCCTCGACAGGAAGAGGAAAAGCTCCCTCCCACGGATCCTACCTAACATCTCGCCACCTTCTCTCTGCTTTTCCTAGAACTGAAGAAGCTGTATTAAGAGTTCACTATATAGTCGTGTTTCATTACCCATGAAACTACCTGCTCAGGAACAAGAGATGACCCAATGATAAATTGCGAGACAATTAAAATTCCTCCCTTGCAAAATCAACACAAAAATTTGAGATCTTGAAAACTGTCAGTGAACAGAAATGATCAAAAAGATGAAAAATTGTTAAGATGATTTAAAGCATCCTACTGAGATTATTTCAAGTTATTTTGATTTTTACTGTTTTCCAGATTATCAACATAAATTTTGACACAAAACTCCTTGATAATTTTCAAGTGTTTTAAGTAAAATTAACGATGAGAATCTAACTACCACAAAAGGTTTTCATTTTAGTGAAGAAGTACTTTTGTCAAAATTAAAAGCTCAAGTGAAAAATTAGTAGCTAGGTTTACTAGTAAATGTACAGTGAGATCCAAATTTGACTTCATGCTTGTTGAGTTGTAACCGTAGGTAACCTGAGCTATTTTAGATATAAAACTTACAGACATATTAAATCTATCCTCACATATACTACTAAATCTGCATATGGTAATACACTTGCTAACGAGAACATAACCTTTGTTTTCCCATTTTATGGGCATATTCCTATACTCCTCTATTATTCCTACCTTTTGGAATATGGACTTTCCTAACAAATGCCAAGCTCATCTGCCAGCTTTCAGGTAGACATCCAAATGCTGTATGTTTGAGAGTGGAAGCTTTACAAATCTGAATAAAATCCACAGAGGACTGAAACTTTGAACCAAGGATGAGATCTGAGATAAAACATTTTGAACACTAAGGAAAGTATTGCTAAACCAGATGGAAACTAATTTAAACTTTGTAGTTTTGGCTCAGTTCTATATTCTCAAGTGTACCAAATTAAAATGTAGCTCAATACTTGCATGAAACAAAACTCTTGCACTTGATTCTCCCTTGATTAAACACTGCAGTTGATGTATGCATATACATACTAAAACATACAGTGGCAAACTCTTTAAGACAGACATTGCCTGTATCATATACTTGTAACCCTGCATATCCTTTTGGCCCCAGAACTTCAATATGCTTTGAATGGGGCTCTTTAAGGCACTGCAATATCACAGCACAGGGAGGCAAGTCTCTGGTAGTTGTCTGTGTGGAGCAGAAGCAGTTCAAAGAAGCACTGAAACGTTTTTCAAGCTTTTCCTTTGGGACTGATGTAGAAGTAAGAGGAGAGGATGCAACTGAAGATACAAAAACAGAGCAACTAAGACAACACTATACATGATAACTATACAAAAACTATACATGATGTCCATAGAATCACTGTTAAATAAAGCAGCATTTTAGGATTTTCTTTTTAAAATGTAGAGCAAGGGAGATGACTCACCACTAGCAACGCAAATAAAATGACTCCGCAGCTCCAGACGTCTGCTTTCCTTCCATCATATTTTTCTCCCTGCGCAACAATGACACAAAAGTTCAAAGGAGTGCTCACTAGTAATTGAATTCATTATCCTTGAAAAGGCAGAGAGAGGAGAATAGGAAACCCTCTATTTCATTTCATTTCATTTACCTGCTTCCCAAGGAGACTTTCCCAACCAGGAGGCCTCGACCCAGCCCATTAATTGAATTTTTATGAACCATCTTATCTGGGGTTTTGCAAGAAAAGGGTCAAAAGTTGGGAGCAGTGGAGGAATGGATTGTGATGTGGAAATGATTAGGATCGGTGCTTAGACAGAGTCCAAAGGGCATCAAGAACCATTTTACTCCTCAGTGGTTCTTCGGGGAGCTTGTCAGCGGTCACGGTGTTTGTGAACTGACAGTATTGACCGTTTCTTCAGCACTGTTTTGGTTTGGCTCTATATTAATGCTCTGCTTTACCAGGGAGGGGAGCTCTTGGTCCCCGGAGACCTGGACACTCATCTTAGGAGGACAAAGGGGGAGTAAAGGGAAAGGATAGTTCATATTGTTAACAGAAACCCACATCAGTGACAGCCACAGGAAGGGAAAGTGCAGGGGACTGCAATCCCTGGGTGGAAAGCTCAAGTGAAACCAGGCTACTGTAGCTCTGGACGATCCCATGGCAGGTAGGGGCTCTGAGAACAACACAGGAACACGTTTCCTTGCCCTGTTGATGCAGCTTAATTGAGGGCCAAGTCAAACAGGGCAAACCTCAGCTACAATCCTTGTGTCCTTTCCCCTTCCCAAACAACGCTGCTGTTTGCCTTGGACACGTCTCATACTAGCTGCATACATGCAGGAAGCAACATGCTTTCATAAACAGGCATTGATACTCAGATTTCAACCAACTTACCCGGATTACTTCAGGGCAGGCATAGTGTGGTGATCTGAAATGAAAGCACATTAAATGAGCACATAAGATTCTGGTATTTATGGATTATGCACATTTCCACCTTGCCCAGCAGAACAAAGATCAGCTCACTTCTACAGAGAGCAAGAGGGCAAAATACCACTCTTTTTTCCTTAGCTAAATGACAACCCACCTCTAAGACTAATTTAGAGAGTGTCCAGCTTTAAGAACCAGTATAATTCAAAATTATAAGGCACTACTTTATTATTTTTAAAATATATTTTATTTCAAAAATCTGTGACACTTTTAGGAAAAAAAAGAGAACAATGTTATCAGACAAGCATGTGCATCTAAAGCACGTCCTGCATCTCTGCTAAGCTTGCTCTCACTTACTCCAGCGGTCATAAAAGCTGTCAATACCTTATTTCCACCCACAAGTTTTCTTTAACAAAAACAAAACAAAACGGATGGATAGTATTACTAATACTTACTGAGCTAATATATTCCTTGCGCATCCTTCCAACCATATATCTGTGGCTTGATTCCTGGCTGAGAATAGTTAATTACTTCAACTTGCCAGGTAATCATTTTAATCCTTAAAGATTATAGCCAGGGCTATATATTTTACAGCCTTCATTAAAGGCAGCTTGACACAGGGACGGGATGCAAAGGCTCCGGGGCGGCGGCGCGGATCTCACCGCTGTTATCCCGATGCCTCCCAGGAGACTCCCCTCCTTTGAGCCTTTCCTTCCAGCACCAAAGTGCGTCTGGATGGTGCCCCTTACACAATGCAAGGAGCAAAACAGGAACACCACGAAGTTCCCTCTGTGCTAAGGCTAATGCCCAAGGAGATTTCTGTGCACTTATGGCAAAATAGCACTCACATGCATGGACTGTCCTGCCTCAGTATCTGCTTTGAGCAGACTGTCTTAATAAAGTCAGCAAACCCTTGGGTCTGCAGCTACCTTCAAAGTAGAGCTTAAGCAAGGAGAGATAAATGTAACGGATTCCACAACCGAGACCCCACAAATTTTGGAAAGATGGAACTTTGGAGCTGTAATACAATATTAAATAATATTTTCTCTTGATGAGGTTACATGTGTTTTAACCAGGTCAGTTTGTTCAGTAGTAAACTCAAATGTCTTAATTTAGACCGGATTCTATGAACCAGACTGGAGAGTCAAAGCAGACGTGCAGAACATCACTGACTACAGCTAGAAAGAGAGGTCCCTGAGTGAGCTACTGCAATGCTCACTTACTGGTTCATCCATGCACATGTTCACATCTCATCCCTCTATAGTGCTTTCCCTATCAGTTTGCTTCTTTATTACAATTTAATACCCAGATTCCAATACTCTGTCCTTTTTACTACTCAAAAGCCGTAACTACTAACCAGTAATGTCACTGGACTAAACCATGATTTTAGAAGCTTTTAGAAAATGTAGTAAATTCTTGTGAAACCCCCTGGCAAGTGGTGTTGTCCTTTTTCTCATATCATAAAACCAGTGCATACTGTGCAATCCACCCTTACGAGAGGCACAAAGCAGAACTGAGGGGCAGCAGCCTGGGGCTGGGCTGGCACAGCCGGTCCCAACTGTGGGGACAGGGGTGCCGCACGGGAGGTGGCAGGAAGCTGCTACTGCAACTGGGATTTGGAGAAAAGAGTTGGTGACAAAGAGAGCTCAGGAACAGACTACATCAGATCACGGACATTTGCTCAGCTTAGTCATTTCAGAACCGACAGATATGTTCATTTTGGCAGGTTCCTCTAGTAATGCCCTGTGTAAGAACGGAAGCACCATGAGGACCTCGGGACAGACACAGATCTATTCGTGTGTCCTGCTAGCAAACGCGCTCAGAAGCCTCCTGCTTCCCTGATGTCCGCCACAGTGCAATGGAATCTGCCAGGCTTCTTACCAGGCATCACTGAAATTCTCCTAAAGCCCAGGAGAAAAGCCAGGCAAATGCTGTAATAAATCCTTTGAACTCTCATTCGATCATGTAACTTTGAGGTCCCCTTTTATCATGTCAAAAATGCAAAAACAAACAAAAAAGGCAAATAAACCTCTAAGCAGCCATGGAGGAAACCAGCCATACTGTCTCACTAGAAGTTAAGCCAGATCAGTAAATAGTGAAGTAAACTGTCTGGCGGGCCTGGGATGGATTTTGGGGTAGGCTGCATGGATGAAGCTTGGAGAGAACAGGTTGGACTAATCTGATCGTCCAACAGCTGCACTGCAGCTGCCCAGAGAGCGCAGGTTTCTGGCAGAGCCGACCAGAACTCCTGCCAGCGTGCAGCAGCCAGGTATCTGCAGCATTATCTTGGCTAACAGCTCCAAACGGGATCCTCCGGCCAGCCACAATCCATAGCAAACTCATTTCCATGCTGCCAATCACAGAGCAACTTCAACTGCTTTAAAGAGAAAGCTCAAATTTAATCAAAAATCTGTTTATCTTGCGACAGAGTCATGAATATTTCTTTGGTTCCTATCCCAATTATTCAGTATACGTGTGTCAAAGCCGCATTCCCTGCCTCTTCCCCTAGGCCATCGCCTCATCTTTCAGCTCCATCTCTGTGCAGCAGAAGCCACAGTCTGCCCTTGAAAACAAATAAATCTATCGCTCAGCAAGATCAAGAAGTAGTTGCTGCCTGCAGGTGCTGCTGCAGAAAAGTGCCAGTGTTGGCAGTGTTTATACGAAGGGTGATGCTGATTCTCCCAAGCTGGTCTGCCTGGGGCAGGAAAGACTCTCTCCACGCTCATGCCACAGCTCTCTGTGTCCTTTGGACATGGTCACCTAAGGACTTTTGGGTCCTTATCAAACCATCTGTGTGGGATTTCAACCACAGCGAACCTACCCAAGTTGCAATGGTGAAATCTAGGACAATCTTTGCCTGCTAAGTCATTCATTATCACTAGCAGAGAGAAATGCATATACTCTTGATGTAGTCGCTCCGAATTTCAGCATTACAAATCAGAAAAAATAGAAAAGCAGTTACTGTGCCCATCAGGATCCTGTGCAACTACAGACGGTCTGAGGCAACCACTGCCATATCTGTAGTGCAGACATGATGCCTGTCGCACGTGCAAGCAATTTGGAACTACCAACTCATTGCATAGGTAGCAGGCCTGCACTTTGCACACAAAAATCAACTGTCCATGATGGATTTATCTGTGAGGGACCGGTAGCTGCTTCCCCTTCAAAGCTGATCAGGAAGCACAGGGAAATTTGGGTTCTGTCTGATCCATCTCCCTCGTGTTAAACCAGCTTTCTTATAGCGTCCACGCTCCCTGGCAGGTTCTCAGGCCCCATTAGAGATGGGTGCCCAGATCAGGCACCCTTTGCTCCCATGCCTAAGACGGTTCTATGCGGGGAAGAAGAACTGGCTCTTTGAGGTTCTTCAGGCCTCACAGCTGGAGGCAACTGCTTCTGTAGAAAGGTGGAAGGAGAGGTCTCTCTCCATCCATTTTTCTTGTGCATGAAGTTATCCTGATGCAGCAGGCAGTACAGGTGCACAGAAGTCCTCTTGTGTCTAGCTGCTGTTTGTGCTGTCGCTTGGATGCTATACTCCTGTTTTCCCTTTTTTCCAAGCTGCCTTTCAGAGACCAAAGGTTGCCCCCAGAGCAAAAGGCTTCCTCTGCTTTTCCCCTCACGCTAGGTTAGCAAAGGGCTGAGATGAAGGGGAAAGATAGAGGAGTAGCAAGATAGATGAAGGGAGCAGTTCAGGAGAAGGATACACTCAAGAGCAAAGAGCACACTGAGCTGAGGAAGTGGCAGGCAGAGATCACACAGGGAAGGAAGGCAGGGAGAGAGGGAAGCAGCAGCTTCCAGCAGCTGCTGGCAGTCCAGGCTGCAGTTAACAGAGCAGCTGTGGGTAAGGCTGAGGCAGGGCTTGCAGTTAATGCTGAGCACTATTTTGTAGCTGAAGCTTCAGTCAGTCCTTTAGCTTTATATGAGAAAACCACCATCGAGCCCTCGACCATTTTATAACTGTTTATTCCTCAAGCACAAACACAGATTCTGAGAAATTGCAATCAGTTTGTTAATTAGTTTAGAAGTTCAAGCCATTTAAGATTTGAAAGTCTTTTAAGAAGATTTCCTTTAAGAAGTTTTCATTAAAAAAAATAAAATAAACACAGCCCTATGTTAAAGGGACATATTAAGGCAATGTTAAGTATTCAAAAATAAGGAGATGCTAAAATGAAGCCTGAAAGAGTTACATTGCACTCAGAGGGTAGGCCAGATAAGCCACAACACCTTTCTCTTATTTATGGCCAAAGCTGGAAAGTCTGTAGCAAAATGAGGGAAGTTTAGTGTCATGAAGGACAATCCTCTGCTAAAGGTGGCTCAGCGGTTAATCAAACTCTGTCTCTGCTACAGAATCCTGCTGTAAATAGGACCAGGTATCTGACACTGAGCCGTGCTGCACAGATAATCACGATCTGCAGGTCCCCCGCTTTCCCAAATCACAACGTGACACATGGGAGGCTTCATTTACAGTATTTACAAGCACTTAGAGCAGCAGCTGCAGTCAGTAGGCACTGGGCTTCCAAAACAAAGCACTGCCATCAAACACTGAGTATTCGGAGGTATCAGACCCCAGAGTATCAAACTGGGCACTCAAAACTGGCTGACAGTTTTGACACTAATTCCTGAGAATTAGAAATTGAATCTCTTCATATAAATAGAGATAACAAGACTCATATCACACAGATGATAAGAAAACAATAGATAACATTTGTAAACCTAAGATGCCATGATGAAAATCTGACCTAGACAGAACTGAAAGCAAGGCTTGAATGCAGTGAGCAGAAATTATGAAGGGGTCCATGCACTGAATGAGGACGTTAAATCAGATGTTAAGATAGCTACTCACTTAGAAAGCACCACCCCAAAACTGCACAAGCTCATAACTAATGCCCGTATTCTAATGTGAACGAGCAGTTTGGGGCCAAGCTAGTATTTTACTGGCAACTTTAAAAGTAGCACATTTTAAATTTGCACTGTTTGACTTTGCAAGCCCAAAGCTCTTTCAATGGCCTTTGGGATGTATTATAGGTGAGGCTGGTATTAATGCTTATTAATAATGCTTCCCTTTGTAATCCTCATTCCATGTAGCTTATGACTTACCACCAATTTATCCTTGTTCCCTCAGATGGTTTCATGCTAGAATGTCAATGACTTCACATGAGCACATGAATCTTTTGACCAAAACAATTCCACTATTTATATCTAATTTACTTTAAATATGTTTTTTGCTATGAAAAAGGAAAAAATCTAGCATCCTCAAAGGTGAAGAGAAGACTTGGACATCTGTTTGCATTCTCTGCAAGAATTTACTCCAGCATAGCCACTGGAAAGCTGCAGTTTGTATCTATTAGTATAAATTCTCTAGAGCATCAGGATAAAGATTCTACTTGCACAGGTAATACTTTACCAAACAATATTTTTTTCCCTAAAATGGATACTATGAGCTGCTCTGGTTGGGTTATCATATGGTATCAAATGTCAAAACAAAGAATTCCTAAATGAGTGCAAAATTAAGAGTAATTAGACCCGTGACTGAGAGCAACAGCCTCGGTCAAACAAATGGGTTGGAAACTTAAATCCCTGATCTTTTTCTCATTTGCACTAGATTCCAATTCTAAAGATCAGGGATTTAAGTTCCAAATATGGAACTAAGATGACTGAGAGGTCAGCAAGATGGGAGAGAAAAACAGGGAGAGAGACAGGAGCAGCGTGCTGGGAGTGGAAGCTCTCAGAGAGATAGTTTAAGAAATACTAGTTCTGTCATGTCTTCATTTTGAGAGCCTAGATGTGCAAACCTAATGTATATCTGCATATAGGGTGCTTATATATGTTCTGAAAACATGCGCAGGTTTATGTACACAAGTGTGTGAAGAGGAAGGAGATACGCACAGCGTGATGTGATGGATCCATTCTAGTGGGAATGGGTGAAAGGCAGCTGAGCATCCTGCTGCTGATACAGATCCGCACACCCCACACGCAGATGCATGGGGAGCAGGAGCTCCATGACCCCCACTAGCTCCTCGAACAAACACACAGGGCCCTGGCTGTTATAAATGCCCTGAGCTTAGAAGGAATCAGCAATCCTAACAAGGACATACACTTTTTTCAGTAAGTCTGGGCAGTCTGTGGGCCTGCAAAGGGTGCTAGGAATGGTCTTGTGGGAGAGCTGTGGGCAGAGGAATCAACTCTGCTGGGGTTTGAAGCTGCTGTTTTCTCTTCCCCCGTTAACACCACTAACAGGTGCAAAGCTTCTCAATAAAATTAGAGGCCATAATCATCCCTGTTCTTCCCACGTGCTCCAGCTTTCTGGATGAGGCCGAGGATCCCCTGTGGGGAACTGCTGCAGTTAGCTGCAGGCCTGGTGGCTGTGGTGTCAGGCTCTGCAGTGACTGCCTCTCCAGGGACCGGTCTGCGTGCGGGCGAGCTGCATTCACACACACCAGCTCTGTTTGTTTGGGAGAGAGGGATTTGGAGGCAGGCAGCACAGGGATTGTCACCACTGATGAGTTCCCAGCCACCAGGCAGCCCATGACAACCTCCTTCTGCCAGAGACTCCGTGCTTCAAGGCTGAGATGGATGAAATGGAGAGAAGTGAGGAGATGGTGAAAACTTATTTTGCCACATTTCCAGGACATGGTAGGGAACAACAAGGAATTAGGAAATATTATTATAAACTCTGAACAATTGCACTTCAATAGTATCCCTATTCAATTCATTCTAGCCATGAGACCTCTTACTTCAAGACACGGGAACAGGGTCCACAGTTCAACTCTTGCTCCTTTCCCAGACTCCCATAGGACTGACTGTAAGTCATGTTCAGAGAGAGTGAGGCAGCACAATGACTTGTTAGGATGGAAAAGAGAAGCAGGGAAAGATAATGTCTCCTTCAGTGGAGAAAGAAACCAACCGCCGATCTCCTGGATCAGAGCCCAGAGGTTCAGCCCTAAGACACTCATTCCTCCTGCCTAGTGGGATGCCAGGACAGATTGGACAAATTCTCTCACCGCCATAGCCTGCTTTGCAGTCTGTCAGTGACAAATTACATCAATAAAAGAGCAAGTCTCTCCCTAGCTCTCATTCGTGTTCTTCAACCAAAAAAATACCACAGGTAGATTGAACTTTCATCACCTCCTCCTGGTAGCCAGCAGTGCTACAGAAAACTGTGCTGAGCTGACAAGTAGCACCCATCAAACACTGATGAGTGCAACACAGCCTACCTCAAGCCACAGAAGTGTCTTCTTGAGATCCCTCAAGACTCTGTGGTGACCTAAAGCCTATCCAAACTTTGGACTACACTTGGCACTTCACTTTGGATGGGAACGTATTTCTGACGGCACTCTAGGTGCCCTACTGTTCCGACAGAAAGTTGGTTGCATCACATGCTAAAGCCTGTCCGATCCTCCCACTCTGACTGACAGAAATACCTGGAGACTCCTCGCATGACTCTCAGTGGAAATGTTACAGTTTCATCTCATTATCAGTGTTCACAGCACAGATAAAACCATTCTGGAAATTAACTTCTGAGTGCATGGAGGAACAGCTCATTAAAGCTCAGTATCTCTGCCATGATTCAATCTGTTTTGTTCCTTTTCATGCTGGCTGAAAGCCCCAACTACAAGGATAGGTGAAACTGTTGCCTTGAAAAGCTCCGAGGTTGGTTCCCGAGTGCTCCCGGGGAAGGAGAGCGAGCACTTGATTGCCTTCCTCTGTGAAGTGTCCTACTGCTCCGCATTCCTTCCTTCCTTCCTCCCTTCGCCCCCCAAACCAGATACATCACAAGGCACCAGTATCAGCCACGCTGGGCTCCATGCCAGGAGAATTAATGAAGTGGTGTAATAGCTCACATGGAGGCCTAGTGATTGGCACCATACTTAAAATGCATCTGCAAGGCAGGAGCTCACAGTGCCGCTGCGTGTTGTGTTTATTACAGGCATGTCTCTTCCGTGCCATTGATTTCTTTATTAGCACGTCCTGATGCTGCAGGGTGGTGGCCGCCTCCGCTCGAGCCGTGGAAGTTTGAATTCCTGCCCTGCTTAAGGACAAGAAAGGTCCCTTTGAGATGCCAGACCTAGACAACACACCCCTATCTGCTAGCAAGACCTGTAACCCGCCCTGTAATTCCTAAGGACTATGAAGGATCCTATAGGGGGTAATAGGAGATCAGGTTCTTCCTTGTTTTTTTCTTTTTTTCTAAAGCAGAGAAGGAAAGCAGGAGATTTTCTTTAAAGCATATGGAGACTATGTAATAACTGCAGCAAAGACTTCATTTCCCAGGCGAGAGAGGAGGTCTGAACGAGGCTGTGACAATGTGCCGACTCATAGCTCCTCGCTTCTCATCTGTGCTGTTAAGAGTTCAAATCTTGACTTGGCACAGACACAGAGAGGAACTGGGGGGCCTCCATGTAGTCATCACCCAACATTTGAACACATCGTGAACTTCAAACAGTATTTCAGTCCCTTACCCAAGACTTGGAAAACGGAAGTGCTACAGCTCCGGAGTGAGAGGCAGTGGCTGGGCTGCACGGGGAACTGGGATGACTCCACGTCTACCCTGAACTGCCTTGGCACTGGGTACAGGCTGAGGCTGCGTCACCGCATTCCCACCACGCAGGCCAGGAAGCGCCGGGCTGCAGGGGAGGAGGTGCAAACCTGCTGGCACCGGCTGCGCCTCCAGGCTTGTGCCGGGCTCCCCGGCACAAGCGTTGGGGCCCCGCTAAAGGCCGTGCTGGGCAGGGCGCTGTGGCACGGCAGTGCCGCCCGCGCGCTGCCCGCTGCGCGCCGAGCCGCCTTCGCCACTTCCCCCGGGAAGCCCTTGGAGGCTCTTGCTGGCAACAGGATTCGCCTGGAAACGTTTCTAGCTCACCCTGGCAGTATTTCTTCATGGGGTCTTCTGGGTATCTGTGCCCTACTTGCAGCTTCCAAGGACCCCGCTGCCCCCCTGCTGATCCTGCACGGGAGGCAGCAGCCAAGCGGCGTGGAGCAGTAAGGGAGAGGCAAGCAGGCAGCCTGCACACCACAAGCAAATTCCAGGCCCAATTCTTGATATTCTTTTTTCTTTCTCTCCCATCATTAAAATTTTTAAAGCCTCTTCTTAAAATACCATCACTACTGCTTACAGTTTCTAAATAATACACAGCCAGTGAATGCAAGCATAAGCCAACGTCTGCAGATGAATCCCGACTTGAATGCCTTCATTTCGATATCCATGTGACAAGGTCAGAGAACTGCTTCTCAGCATTAACCACTCTAAAAACCTTTTAGTTATCTTATGCACTATATATTAATTTTTTATCTTACTGGGAAATAATGGTGCACAGTGTAAATCTACAGGCTTCCATCAAAACTTCTACTGAAGAAGACCTTCATGCCTGGAATCCATCATTGATTTTTGTAATAATTCTGAGACACTCACCCACAACTGGTTTCTAACAAGCTGTCTCCAACCTGCAGTGATGCCATCCCAAAGTCTGCTATCCGGATGTTGTTCTTTTCATCCAATAGTAGGTTTTCTGGTTTTAAGTCCCTGTGGCTGTAAAAGAAGGATCAAAATATGAGTTTAATCATCCTGGGCATCCTTCCCACTCCACAATTTGTTCTTTAGCCAGCATAGTCTCCATCCTTTTATATTTTAATCGACTTTATTTTTATTCCTGTTCCAGATAGGAGAATAACATATCCAAGATACAATTTTGCAAAACTTTAGACCATCTCCCAAATATCCATTCCTGATGTATGCGATTTTGCTGCTTTTTGCTCTTTATTTGTAGCCCTTCAAGAGTTACAGGGATGAGGAAACACTTTAAAACCAGTCAGACTGAAGAAGAAACTTGTCTATTGTCTCTGCAATGTGTCTCTTTGGTGTCTTGTTGATGAAAGCTCCAAAACATTTACCTTATCACTCTGACTCGTTCCACTCCCTTTTCTGTAGGGTATAATATGATCTCCATTTTTGTATCAGCACAATGACTCCTGCCTGTTAAAGCTGCCATGTGTCTTGTTAACCAAGGGCAAGTAACTCGGGCAGTATGATTCAGAACTGTGAATATTTTATCTGAGAAAGCCAAAGGTATTTCATAAACTCTATCTTTTTCATAGCAATCAAAGTTTCAGTGTAACTGGAGACAGAAGACTTATCTACCATGGAATAAATACCAAGACAGTCATCAGACAGACTCATCTCCAACTATTTGACAAAAATTTGGAGCTGAGTGACAAGCAAATGTTTCCAAAGACAGTGAATGAACAGTTAATGGTCAGGAAAGAATTCCTGAATGCCATTAGCAAGGACAGCGGCCCCTGACAAATGCTAGATTGTCAACATCTGCCAAATCTGCACAAGTCCCAGCCCCAGCAGTGAAATGGAGTGAAGAGCCCACAGACCCGAGGCAAGCCCGGGAAGCTGGACACTAATGAGACAGTAGAGCAAAATTTAATCTTTCCTCCAGCTGCCATCCTGGACATTTCCCATCCTACAATTGGTTTGGTTAACTGGGTGCAGGGAAGACTCAATCCAATTGGGGGATCAAGTCCTCCTGCCTGCTGATCAGGACACAGGAGCACGTTCCTTGTAAAGCAGGAGGTGCTTCTCAACGGTGGTGGCTCTTCTCTTTGCTCATTCAGCCTGCAGCCTGTTAGCTGGCAAAGTCAGGGAGGAAGCCAACTAAAGCCAAGGGTGATTCTCCAGGAACGGTGCCAACATTAATACCTCACTTCAGAATTGCCACCAAAGATCCTGCTTTTGATTTTTGCTGAGAGATGCAGTGATGAGACACAGCATGACCTAAACACAGGAGGTTCAAAAGCATTTCTCCCACGTGGATGCCTGTCCATTACAAAACATCAGGGCCTTTCTTTCTTTCTTTTTCTCTTAGCTCCAGACACTTACCAAAATAACATCAAGGGAAATTATCAGCTCTTCCCTCCACCCCAGGTCATTCAGCAGAGAGAAGAGAGAGGATGCTGTGAAAAAGCTATACATTTCTTGTTGATTGGACAGGGCCCCAAAATAAAAAAGCTATCATAGACCAGTTTTGCCTCCCCATCCCTCCTGCAACACAGATCCTAGTGCCAGGATATGGATGGCTAAGAGAGAATTTCATGGCAATCGTGAGTGTGCTTCTGTACCACGGCAGCACTTGCAGACCCCACTGAGAGATGAGGGTGCCCGTGTGACCAAGCAGCTCCTGCACATTTAGCCAAATGACAGTTTCATGCCCCAGGTGAAAATTTTTGTCTGGCTGGGACATCTCTCTGCTCTCCATCTTAGGAAGCCTTTGTATTTGCGGAGGCAGCATCTCAGGGACAGAACTGAGACACGGAGTCTGGACTAGAACAGCAGAACTCACATCCTTGCCATTGGGGATGAGACTTGCTCTCTGCATTTGCATTTCCCATCTTTGTAACGCCAGCTTTTCAAATGCCAGAAGGAAGGGAGAAGAACATATGGGAATAGGGAAGGCTTGTTATAATTTACCTAAGAGCCCAGTAGCCCGGACAGCCTCATGCATTCATATTTGGAAAGAATTCTCTAGTGCCAGAATGAAACAAAACAAAAATCCCACTGTATGTGGTAATTACTTGGCATTAATGGAACATTGCAGAGCAAATGCATTTAATTTGGTCCCATTCCAGCTGATCTCCCTGGCTCTCCATGTCTTATATGACCGCATCAACTCCTCTCCCTGCAGGTGAGCAGAGAACTCGTTACCCTTTCATTGTTCTAAAGGCTCCGGCGCTGTAGGGGCTTTACCACATGGCTGCAAAATCAAAAGAAAAGAAAGCGGCTTCTTTAGTGCCAAACAGTGCTAAGTTTCCTATTGAGCCTTGCATATGCTGAGATGGAATATGAAAGAGAAATGCAGCCCCGCCCTGCAGAAAAAAGTCTGCAGGTCTCTGATCCAGGATGCAAGCAGATTGCCCCAAGCTCCTCAGCCGAGATGACAGTGGAAGAAGTTGGCCCATGAACCAGCATAGGAGGCTCTTTGAAAGGAGAGTGGAGCGAAGGGGAGATTTGCAACATCCCTTGCTTCAAAGGCTCTGCAATTCGTTTGTAGCACAAGAGGGAGAGAGAGACGCAAAAACAGTCCTAGGGAAATGGGTACAAATCTTGGAGGTGCTGCACAACTCCCTGCTGGCTGCTGTTGCCATCCAACCCGCTTCTCTAGCTCCCTCCACTGCCTGTCCAGTCTATCCTGCAGCTCCGGGAATATCTGCCCAGATTGCCCAGGCAATCGCTGCATGTGGGAAAGGCAGAGGCAAAGCAGCCACCCTCTCCTTGCCATCCCGGCCTGGCAGAAGGTGTTTGGCCTAGACACAGACTTAGGATACCAGATTCAAAGCAGCTCTGTCACCTGGCATGAGATGATGAACTAACTCATTATTTTAAAGTGATTTTTGAGCTGAAACATTCGTATCTGTTTCTATGACAACATGTTGTAGGTCACAGATTTCTAACCCAAGAACCTCCTAATTGGAGTAGTTGCAGGTCGTTTGTAATAATCAAATTGTTGGCTACTTTGCAAATGCTTTTCTTACTGACCCCAAACTCCCTGCAGGGCTAGACCACAGAATAATTTTTCACAATATGTCTCTTAAAAGTGCTCAGCGCAAGCTCATTGTGAGGCAAATCATTTATCAGTAATAATTAATAGTAGCAGAGAAGCAGTATTTTTAACTTTTACAAGCAGAAAAAGCCTTTCATCTTATTTTTCACTTGCTTCTGGAAACACGATTTGAATGTGTAACTTAGAGCTCCCTCCAGAAACATCTTTGTTTGGAGTCACGCTTCCTATGCTCAGATTTAGCAAGTTTTCACCAAATTCTGCAGAACAAATAAATATAGTCGTGGCTAGGAAAAAGGACGACACCTACCAACACATCAAGAGTCCTGCAGGAGGCCTGGGCTGCCTAAAATGGTGCCTGCTCTTTTGCAATTCTTTCTGCTGATCTATTAAAATACATCACCCCTCCCTACAGATCTCGCCTATTTTTATGTGCTTCAAAGCCAGAACAGACTGTCAGCTCTGATCACCACCACGGTACATGCCAAAGAACATCGCCTGGCTCTGCCTACAATACAAATACACCGTTTGGGGGTCCCCAGCAGATTATATAAAGAAATAATAATACAAAGATGTGCTCTTTGACTTGAGCTGAGCTGGTTATTCCACCTTTGGCACTGTGGGTGCTGACCTCCGTTGGTTTTCTCCAGTTTGCTGCGCAAGGGAAAGCTGAAAAGCTCCTTGGCTTTTCAGAGCAAGCCTCGATTATCAGCCTGAAATGCCAGGATTTGGGGAATTCTTCGGGAATCTCAGCTTTCATGAGGAGGAAAAGGTATTTTTCTAACTCATGGTGTTTGGTAGGAAAATTTGAAATCTGAAAGGCTGAGGGGCCACAATGCAAAGCCATATGGACCAGCACTATTAAATTCCAGAGTCTCCAGACTGATTGCACACTGCAGGCCTTCAGTCATGACTTCCGCGTGCCCAACTGCTGCCATCTTACGTATCTGACAGATTATCCTGGCACAACATGGTAACATAAACGAAGCAAGGCAAGAGTCCCTAGAAGGGTGATGCCGCCTGACAGGACAATTTCTCGGGACACCTGCCACTTTCCTCCATCTCTTGCAGATATCCCAGGTCTCTCCCAAGGGCCCGCTTCCTTTACTGACAGCGTCCGGCAGCTCCAGCCTGCAGGAATCTCACCAGAGATTTTGGTACTACCACTGTGAAATCCTGAAGCACTATCTAATAAACAGCTTTTCCCCCCTTGCCCCGCTGGGAAGAGCACAGGGCAAACTCAGACACTCAGACAAAGCTCCCGTTCCTGCTGCAGCCCCTCTCAGCCGCCCCCCCTGCACACGCTTCAGCAGGAGCGCGCGCCGGGGCGGGCACAGCCCCGGGCTACGAGCGCAGAAAGGGCCCTCATAATTGTCATTTATCAATATTCATAAAGGACCCGCGCAACCCCTCTTGTGTACGCTCGGGAAAAAAAGAAGCCAAAATGAAATCCAACCAAAATAAAAATAAAATGAAATAACCATCCCGCCGCGCATTACCGCAGGGGATATCCCCTCACTGTCACCGCCGCCCCGCGCAGTAATTGGCATTATCTGTTATCTCGGGAGCCGTAATAAGGTTTGCCACGGGGCACTTTCTCTAATCATATTTTTATTTGTCAGCTCGCGCGGCGCAGACGCCCGGAGCGCGGCCTGGCCCACGCGCGAGCGCCAGCCGCACAAACGCGAGCGCGGCCAATGGCAGCCGGGGCCGGTGATGTCAGTCGCAGCCAACGGCGCGGCCGTGGCGGCGGCAGCGGCGCCCGCCTCCCCCTGCGGCACCCGCCGCCTCCAGCGCAGCCGGGGCCGGCGCCCGCTCGCACTTTGCTTCCTGCGTGCGCGCAACGGCGGCTGCCTCGCGCCCGCTGCGGCCATGCAGGCTGCCGGCCCCGGCTGCACGGCCTAACTTAAAAGGAGACACAAAAGCACTGGCGGCATCCAAACACCACGCCTGAGCTAGCAAGGTGACACCCTGTGCGCCCCGGTCACTGGGCCGGCCGGACGCGGAGGCTGCCCGCCTGCCTGCCTTCCTGCACAGCTCCTTCCCGCAGAGCCCGCAGGGAAACCGCGAGGGGCTGCAGGGCAGCTTTTCCCCACGGCCAACCTTATCCCAGCCTCCGTCGGGTGCTTGCACCTGGGAGCCAGGCGCCTCCCCGCCTCCTCCGCGCTTCCCACGCGTTGCAAGAGCAAGGACAGAAAGCTCGTGCTGCTTTAAACCCCAAAGAAACGTGCCCAAGCCCCACATCCATTTTGCCTCCTTGTCTGGAAGAATCTCCCCACCCACAGGTCATGTCTGCCCATGGCAGCAGCAGAGGCCTTGCAGGGATGGGAGCACCAGGGAATCCCTCCAGATCCTTTGATCCTGGAACCCTGCAGCATCAATGCTCTGTAAGCAATGAAAGCTGGACGTGACAACACTCTACTGTGAACACAAGCACATTTTGCAGTGCTTTGGGAGGCAGCAGAAGAAGACAGGACAGTGAAGCAGAGCTGGGGACACCAGGCCATCAATCTCTTCTGCTGGGGCCTTAGAGGCACCCACATTTAGTCATTAACCAAAGCAGAAGCCTTCATTTTTCAATGTGGTCATAACTGGATAACCTAACTGATGAGATGATTTGTCATTTCGCTGCCCCACGACAGGGCAAGGTCAGGCTCCATTGCTTAGGAAGGCACATCGACTTCGACACTCACACGCACACGCACCGACATATATTTATGCATGCTTTGATTGCAAGAAA